>UYRU01046306.1:862-11444 GCA_900617775.1 Dibothriocephalus latus | reverse complement strand
CAGTGAGAAGAAAACGCCCTCCCGGCCTGGGGTCTCACTTAAGAGTGAGGGACTGTAGCGTCGTCAGTTTACTGTTTTTTGTTACCCGTCTTTCACTTACGGAAGGAAGACGGTATTCTATGAACCCGGAGAAGTCAGTGGACGCTACACATGACCTACTCATAAGTACTGGAGATTGAGCCGATCAAACTGCACCCGAAAATCCTTCCAGCGGACATTCTTGGTTCCTTACAACTCGGTGGCCGTTGCGAAGCATATCTTCTTAGGTCTTCAATACTTACTCTGTCCTCGACACTGCTTAAATGCACCCAGAGACCTCAATTCGGATTGCACTAGCAATAGAAAGTTCTCCATTACGATGAGTCGTAGGCTTGTCCGTTCGTGATTCCACAGTCCGGCTCAATATAGCCGGTCCATTCAAACTATTAAACCCGACAGATGTAATTATTTACGGATTCAAATACACTTCGCTGTATATTTCTTTGCTGTCATAAATAGAAAAGAATGAAATTGATTGACAGAAGCGGATTGAAAAATTGTTGGTTTTCGAAAAAATGGGATCAGAAACCCGGAGATTATTTGCGTGATGACTCATACCCGGAAACGTCGTTACTTGGACCACTCTAACAGTAGTCATAAGGAATGCTGGTCATCTGAAAGGAAGTTGGATACTAAGCGTATGCACGATGAGAGGATTCAATGTCTCACTCTATACGATGTCCAGCGGAGGTAGAAGACTTTGTAATCCTCTGGAGAGTCGCTGTCAAATACTGCGTATGCAAGAGTGAGGTGGTCATGTTGTAAAACCCACGAACGGATTAAAAGAACCAATTTTCCCTTCCAGTGCTGCGGGCCACTGAATAACTTGAAGTAGTTCGAACACAATTCAGTAATAAAAGATTCGGCTTCGTAACTCGTATGCCATTATTTCATTCCAAACAGTTTTCATCAGGCAACTCGCCTCCGCTCTAATCTCAGGCCCTTACCATCTGAGCTTGACTATCGTTTTACCTTGTTGCGTCAGCCTTCCCTAATTTCTGCTTGCCATGTTAAGTCTTGGCCTAATCCGCAGGAAGCAGTTTTGATAGAAGAACCATAAGTTTAAAAGTAAGATTCCGATGATATTACTCGTTCTGATGTTGTAGCACATTATTATGGGGGATGGGGTCATTATTCTGAAATTCCGACCCAAAAAGGGTTCACCTTTTTGGACATAGGAGAACCAAGATTGTAACCCAACCCTTCTGACTGTGGTGAGTGGGAACCAACACCACCCTTCCCAAGCCTTACGTATAACGTCTGTCATGTTCTACCTCAGTTACCATCACAAAAGCCCCGCCTGCTTTCCCGCACATTTAATGTCTATCGCTCAGTGACTCAGCCGCCTGGGCTCAAAAAGATTAAACGTTGATTATAGTAAAATCTGTATTTAATCTTGGGCTTCTGTAAGTTCCGCTTTTTGCGATGCAGCTTTCTAAAATGAAGGAATTTTGTTTGCTTTTAGGACCAGGTCAAGGGAGCTGCGGATTCTGTAATCAATCCTTCCCCCGGTCCAAGTCCACCGCAGCCTGGTTCGCCTGTTCCGGCGCAAGCGATATCACCGTCCCCTGAATCGGCTTTACCTGAGCCAAACAATTATCCGTGCGCGTCTATCGTCCCTGCGCCAGCTGATGATCACCACCTTTTTCCAAGTATTTGTGATCGTATGCCTTCGCCATTGCCAACTGCTGATCAGCCATCTTTTTCGCCATCCCCACCCGGCCGGGTCCCATCCCCATCAGATGCTGGTTTTCAAGTTGCCCCGGCCATCATCCCACCGACGCCGCAGGAATTTAACCATATGCCCTCATCGGAGCCAGAGTTTTACGCCTCAGATCCACCTGCCTTTGAGTCACCGCCACCTGCCGATGAATGCATTCCTTCGCCGCCATCACCGTCACCCTTAGATATGTCCTGCTTTTTCGATGCCTCAATACCGGCACCACTGGCGAAGCGCCTGCGTATGACCGAGGAGGCTAATTCACAGTCTATCATCAGTTCCGAACATCAATCTGCTCCTTCCTCGCCCGTTAGACATCCAAATAAATCTTCACCATTAGAGGGCCATGTTGACTGCATTAATGTTGACTCGGATGAAGGCGATATGTCTTCATCTCAGCCGGTTCTGAGTTCGCACACACCGCTGAGAAGACCAGGTCATAACAGGCCATCAAATTCAATCATCAGCTTCTCACCCATCACACCAAAGCCGGCCTACGAGCAGATGCCGACGCCAAATCTACAGGTAGGTCCTTCACTCCGATCGTACTTTGCCGATCGACGAAATAATTCGACATTTCCCTTTATATATTTGACTCGACAAATCTCCCAGCCTGTCCATATCTCCGCACCTGTTGACTTGCGCTTTTCCTTGAAAGAGGAGTTCGTCTTCGGCATTATAATGACTGTTACGTCACTGTCAGCTTCCGTCCTCAATATCGGACAGTTATCCACGAACCTGACTTTCGAACTCCGATCAGCGCTGCTAGTTAGTGACATTTTCAGCACGGCCACAGATTTAGCGTTATTCCAGAACTTATTTGTAGAATTCGTAGTTGGTGCTATGAGTGCAAGAACAATTTTTATTTGCGGTTGTGATCAGCTGCAGTAAGAAAATATGGAGACGATCGAAGTGCACTCTGTAATCTAGAATTGCCACTTTAAGAAACCCGCCCCCAACAGTTTGAACAGAAGTCGGACAAAAAGCCTATTGAATTGGACACTAATAGCAGACCCAAACACAGTCAAATAGGATTTAGTCGAAGGTTTATAGATAACTATCTGAGTCCCACTATTGTATCGTCCATATTTTTGAATAGTGATGTGAAATTTCATCAGGACGACAGGACCCAAAGCAGTATGAAGAGACAACTACTGTCCAAAATTCAAAATTATAATAGGACCAAGTGTGCACTGTTTTGAGGATATTTTGGCACAGCAAAAATTCCAGCCGACATATGTGTTGGTTGGTTAGTAGCCCTTGTTGGATCAGGCGTTCCCGCCGGAGTCCAAACTGGGTGCAGTTGGGAGACGGAGAAAAGCCGCGACCTCTGTGTGTGAAGGAGCGGCGTCAGTCCCAGCTGAAATACAGGTTGCATCTTACCACTTGACCGAACTTATTAATAAAGAAACAAAACCGCATACAGCTGCAGCAGAAACGCAGATTTTGCCTGTTTCGCCGCTCGACTGTGATGATGATTTTGAGAGGTAGACTGCGAAAATTACTCGGTGTGATAATGAGGTTTTCACGTCTGTCCGGTATACTATCCCGGTTAAATATACCGAATGGTAGTACACAAGACGCCAATAGAAGTGTCCTAATGACCGTAAAAAAATTAACCACATTCAAAAAAACTGAAGTCTGAGTCGGAATAGCGTATTAGTTTATAGTGACAACAGAATTGCGCAGCGTCTCCCGCACTCTCTCGCCTCCATCCTAGTTCTGATGGCAAGACAAAGTCCAGCGGGCCGGAGGCGGACTACGGCACAGTGTCGGACGAAGCTAAACAGTCCATGTACGGGTGCCACACGCGACTCGGTTCACGCACAATACACAAGGTTTTCACAGAAAGTAGAGACGGCTCGAGCCTTGTTTGAGTGCAATTGCCCTAGAGGCCACATTCAGAAGGAGCCTTGGAACACACTGCGACATCATGAAGATATCTAAGGCCCTCCTTGAACTACGTTTGAGGTGGCTTGGGTACGCTCGTCGTTGTCCTTCCCAAGAATACGTTGCTGGAGGCGACGAAGGAATTCAACTCCAAACATGGTCCAAAAAAGTCTATTAAGGCGGGAAGGTATTTCTGCATCTGCGGTATTTCGATCTCACCACTGGAACGGGACCGAGTTACTCATTTTAACTGTCGTTGAAGCTGATATAACAAGTGAAAATGTGTGTAGGCCGATATAGGCGGTTAATCTTCCCTTTACACAATTATTCCTTGGTATGCGTTGCTTGCCAACTCTACATTATTATATTGCTGCTGTCTCAGCTCATTTGCTTACATAACTTCGGATTTGATTCAAGTGTGCTTTTTGATTTGACGGTTACGACATCCGGAAGAGATGGCATTTAGAGCACTTTAAACACTCGCCTTGGTGCTGATAGTTATTTTATCACCCAAACCGATGCTCTTTCGCTAGAAGCTTTCATACATGCCCCCACCTACGTCACCTCTACTTTCAGAAAGCCCTTTCGGAGTATGGATTACGCAACCTTCCGAAAAAGAAAGCAATTCGCATACTGAATCACATCTATGAAGAACTTCACCCATGTGAGTCTTGAAGTGTTGAGGACGGCGACTAAATAGAGTCACCTATATTGAATACTAGAATTTATAAGTCAGAGTTAACACTGCTTTGTATTTCCGTTTACATCTGTTTTGCATTCGAATTTTTTCCAGCACTTTAATGTCATATCCATACCTAGAATTCCTGATGTTCTATCTGCCAAACCCGTTTTATTAAGCGCTCGCGCGATAGCTACCAGCTTCCTGGCATAGAGAAACGCCCTCCGGATGCTGGCGGCGGCATGCATAACATTGAATGTTGACCCCCTCCCCCAGCTATGGCGAATTTTTTCGAGACAAGCCCACCATTAGCCTTGTTTCAGGTTACAATTCAGAAATTTTGTGCACCGGTAGTATCAATTCCCACTAGCCGTAGTCTTTGCAGAAGCAATGCAGAAGGTTACGCCTACTACAGTCAGAGGCAGTAAATTGAGTCAAACGCGATTGCAGTGAAGGTACACTGCAACAGCATCAGGTGCCATCAACGAAGGCGAAGGGAACAGAAAAATGCTTTTAGGATTTACCTGCGCTTATCATTTTAGTACAGTTCACTCCCAGAAAACCTGGGCTCTTCAGCAATTGACCCAAGTCCTATAAAGTTAAGTTCACGGGTCCACGCCCTGTCGGTTGAGATTGGTCAGGTGCGAGTGGCATTATAGGTGTCTTGGCTGCAAGAAAACCTGCTAGCCAGATTAGGGCACGGCACGAATTAACTAGGTGGATATGAGTCTACACAAGCTCATAACTAGTGCCGTACTTGCGTATGGTGACGCGCTTCCATCTAAAACCGTCGCTCTGCCTAGATGACTGACTGACTCTGAAAGGGGGTTGGCACACTGAGAGACCGAGGGTCGACTCCACCTGGCCTTTAGAAGTGACTAGCTGATGACGGCTAATGAACTAGAAATAGCTATCGCAGTCTGCTATCGCAGTCTTTGCCGGCAATGTTCCTCTGCCTACATTACTAGTCGCTGTGCAGCTGCTGCTGGTGGAGAGTGAGCCCCAAGGCAGAGAGCGGGACGAGTGAGTTCCGTTAGCGATCGGTGAGCGTTAATCAACGAATACCGAAACATCCATCTTCAAGACACTCTGCCTAGATGACTAGAACCTGTCGACCTTGATCTATCACGACACACTAAAACTTGTGACTTGGGAAGCTGCTAACTCGGTCCTTTTAGGACCGAATCAGATTGAAGGACTCCTTCTGAATGTGGCCTCCAACTCATATGGGATCGAGGCCATTCCCACTTTCTGTGAAAACATGGTACACTGTGCGGAAAGCAGATCTCATGTGATATGGGTAGCCGGACTATTTAGCTTTGCCAGTCATTGCGCCTGAGTCCGCTCCCGGTCGTCATCACTGTCTTGTTACTGGACCTAAGGAAAGAAGGACTGCGGGAGATTCGACGCAAACATATTATCACTCATTGATGAATGTTCACCTGACTGCTAACGGAACTCCCCTGTCCCGCTCTGTCTTGGGTCTCGACAGAGGCCCTGACAGCCGTAACAGCTGGAGATAAGCAGGTTGTATTACCGGCAAAGACAAGGGAGACTGGAATGGCCATTTCTGGCTCATTAGCTGTCGTCAGCCAGTAATACCCAGAGTCAAGTGGTGTCCCACTCGAGCCTCAAACTCGTGTCTATGGCCATTCCAGTCCCCCTGGTCTTTGCCGGCAATAATATCTGCGTATTATCACTGTAAACGAATTCCTATGCAAATCACTGTCGTGTACCCGCCATGCTCTGGGTCACACGAGGGAAATCGTCAGACTCAACGATCGAACTGTCATGTGGAATGGGTGTCAGAATTAATAGTTCCCCTAAACATGGCGTTTGTTGCACCCATACTTGCACGATATCCGGAGTACCCTTTGTAAAAACGTTGTACATTCTGCGGAAACAACCTCGTGTGTGGTACTGGTAGACTGACTGTCGGTTTGTTAGCCACTATGTCCGAGTCTACCCCTAGTCGGTTTGATATTATCTCCTCATCACTGGTGGATGGACGAGGAGAGTGCATATGCTACTGACATTTATCGCGAAAATCTTCTGTAGAGCAATTTTCGCGTCGCTAGTTACAGCTTATTAAATTTTCCAAAGTTTGTTCCCAAAACACTTTTTGGTGTGAGATGTAGTTAAGCCAAATTCATTGAGCCTCCACCCTGTTTGAATGCTTCTTTGTGCTATTTCCTTCAGATATCGAGGTCCCATCCGTCGTAATGGAAGAGGTTTTGCAGGCCTCACCAACACGTGCAAATTCCATTACGCCGCCGCTGGCTGGAAGTCCCGACGTAGATAAAGAAAACGCTTCATCCTCGATCTCTCAGGTGGGCATCGGCGGTCTATCCTACCCTGGTTTGTCTCCAGATTCTAAAACCACCGAGAGTGAATCAGCCAACAATTTCGCCTCTTCTACTCCCTTAAAGGCGCTGCTCGGGAAAGCACACAAATGTGTGGAGAAGGTAAGCTTTGCATATCACGGCGTTCGCCACCGCTCCCCTTTTTACGTCCCTTTCACGAATGCCCTCTTCCGGTAGGGATTGCGTGCGCCCTTGAACAGTAGGTCTCGAAACTTGTGGTAGTTTAAAGCATCTGCAGAAACAGCTTCAGCCGGGAGGCTGAATTAATACAGGAATGCCAACCCAGACATCTAGTGCGCGGCTTGGACTAACAAAGGTCTAAGGACTCGATAATGTCGACGGGAGTGGCAGACAGGAAATGGGTGGAGGCTGCCGATGTCTATCATTTACGACGCGGCCCCCTCCCTATACCCGTTGGGTCATATAAATACACGGTTCTCCGTGAAAAATTTCTGCGTCAGGCTTAAGCAGTAGCTCTTTCCCAAGCGATCAATAGGTTGCGTGCACATAAGGGCTTACTGTGTACAGTCGCTGCTTATGAGATAGTTGCTGCAAGGTGCAGCAGCGCTAGCTGCGAGTTCAAGAAACATCCCGGTCTCACTAGTTACCAAAGCAGATTAGTGTTCAGTGCTTCTCCTCACGGATCTGATATTCGAGAATTTTTATTTCTGTTGGAACCTGGCTATGGGATGGTATTATTGTCTGTTCTCAGTTCACATAATTTGGAGTGTGGTTGGGTATCACCGCGATGGTCCATCCTTTTTAGCTGCGAATCTGGCCTGTTTGAGGAATCTATGTGCGGATATTGTTTGCTTCTTCTAACTTTCCCCATATGTTTTTCTCCCATTTAGACCCAGAACGCTGAAATTCAACAAAAAGTATATGAGTACTTACGGATGAACAATGATATCTACTTCAACATTGTCACGTACAAGGTAAGCGTGGAGTACCTGTCGTTCCAGCCTTCCTCACTTAGCCGCTTGAACTAGACTGTCTGCATGCACTCCTCCGCGACGCTGGCATCAAACTAGGACTCAATCGACTCATGAGTATGCTAGACGAATGGGTAAGCACACGCAAAATTATTAGACGTTTTTATAACTTGATTACAAACAATATCCCAGCATCGACTAGGAGATCCACAACTCAGCCCTGGCGCCTTAATGATATTAATTGTACTCTTATTGATATCTTCTGTCACTGCTACTTTAAAATTAGATTTCCACTAAAATTGATTTTCCTCAAAATCCATCGAGCTGCTCATATCATCAAAAGCCACACATACAGTTATTAAGGGTTCCTGATCGACAGTTACACCAGATTTGAACGGGGGCTAAGCAGATGCACCGTACGCGTCAACAGACGCTTTAAGCCGAGTCAGCCATTGCGTTTGACCTCATCATTTATAGTCCGCCTGCCTGGAACCTATATCTGGTGGATGGGAGAGGTAGATCGATCTTTCGCGGATAATGAATCGAGAGGTTTGGATCTTCGCCAGCTGACAGGGTAATTCATCCTCCGATTTGAGGGTAATAAGGCCTTTAATACAACCGCTTAAGTAAGATCCGAGACGCTCAAATATTGTTGGCATAAGTTTAGGGAACAGCGCACATGTGGCACGCGTGAAAAAAGATTTAGTTATTGTGTTCCACGTCAGGTCAGGTAGGTGCAGTCAAAGTCTTCTTTTCGGCCAAGTCATTGCTGCATCCTCAAGATAGTGTCGGTCAGCATTGAAAACGACGATAGCGTTGGTTTTAACCCTTTGCACCACTCCAGAACAGTCACCTAACCGTACTGCCATTGACGAAATAAAGCTGTGCCAGAAATTCACTCCTGGGTTTTAAACGTATAAAACCAGCAGTAAGCAGGATGTTTACGTAGCGGCATTTCTAAGAATTTGTAGCATGGCCTACAGGTCTTCTCATGGAAAACGGACTAGCTGAACGCTTATTACGACTGGCAGAAGGATTCCGGGTTCTTGTCTGCAACAATAATATTCTGCATGATATTCCCAACAAAGGGCTATCACTTAGGTAAAAGCAAACCCTGATCAGTTGGCTAACGTCGATTCGGTTTAGAAAAAAATGGTCATTGGGACAAGAATTTAACTTGTCTGAATGTCCGGACTTACTCTCTAACCCACTTCTTGTGTGATAAATCACTGTGTCCGGTTTGCGCTATTGACTGCAGGTTGGAGAACCCCGACTAAACCCTGCTAGTGGTGAAGTGCGAATCGTAATTCGACTGACAAATGATTTCAAGGTTAGCACATGATTGGTCATAAGTAAGCCATGAGATTCTGAGATGTGTGTGTAAAAATGCACAGTCTGCGTTTGATTGGGACTCGGACAAGCAGACGAATTCGGCCTTTTGAAGGGTAGGATTCGACACGCGTTCGATCGATGTCATCGTAAGCAGCTCGTGACTCACATGATTGTCAACCCGCGAGAATTTCCACTCGTCATACCGGAAGGTGTTGCGGGTTTCCATCGCGTTAGCGCGACCCTGAAGTTGACATAATATATACCAACGGTTGATGCTTGCTTGGCCAGGTGCGTCCGGATTCGCAAAGGCAAGCACTGCAAGCGCCCAGTAATTATTATGTCAATCATTAACCCTGTGGTGCCAAGTCGGCCATTAATGGTTCAGATGCAGACGGCCAAGTAACTTTCGTAGCAAATACCAACACCGGCGATAAATGCATGATCACATAGCAACTGCCTCAATACCTTCACTTCTGCGCGTACACATCCTCTGTCCCGTAAGGTCTCTGGTATTGGGTTTGACAGTGAATCTGGGGCGTCAGGCGTTTAGAAATGGTTTCAGAGACTGAGCCTGTCTACCAGACGCTTCCCGGACTCCAGTTTTCACGTGTATCGACAGTTTAGTCTTTTGCTCACTTGTATTCTTACTGCACTTGGTGTGCTGACTCCCCTTCTCTTTTTTTATATACCACCGACATTTTCTCCCAGGGCGTCACTTTTACAACGAAGAACAGAAAACCCAGCAAACCAAAGTCTTCGAGGCCTACATCCCGATATTAGCCCCCGAGGTTGACGTTATCATTGTAAATATCTTTTTTTGGCTTTTCAGATTTGTTATTTTGTACCTCCCCCCTGTATACTGCATGGTAATAATGTATCCTTTTTTACTGAATATATTCTGTGTTGATTGGTCTTGGCCTCCTGATAGAGAAACCTGGAATTTGCAGGCTTTACACTTTGGTCTTCGCAGAGAAACAAACTTCTAGCTCATTGAGGCACTGCTGGATTTGCGGCAGTGAAGTCGACATTTTGTGGCTCCGGCCATGAGATGCCGAGTTTACTCTATGTGCCTTCAATATGTGCTCCGCAATCTTAGTTGGCATGCAACAGAGTCTCAAGCTAAATATCATACAGAAGCATGTACTATTTAACTACTTGTTTAGACCGCACTTAAAAATGTTACTACTTAAGTGGTAGAGGTGGCGACTATTGATTTTGCTGCTTCCATTAATGCATTCAGATTTCCTACAAAAAACACACGAATTCTCTATTTTATATGCATACGCAGAAGATTGTGCATTTCTTAAGATTAGGACTTTATGAAAGGTGTAATTTTATTATTAAACGCACTACTTATGGGAAACTACATGAAACTGTCGCAGTCAGATATAGTTGATCTCTTTAAAAGAAAATTACTAGAAGATGAAGTGCCTTGCGTATGTATAAGCGTCAGAAATCAATAGAAAAATGCACATCGCTTGAGTAGCCAGTTTCTTCGCTGACAATAATGTACACTGTTGGCTGTGTGTGATTTAGCTTTGGACTGTGTTCCACGTGAAATTAGTGTTACAATCACACCTTATCCATTTATTTACTAGTCAGAGCGACTGGCTGATGACGGCTAATT
>UYRU01046293.1:0-10393 GCA_900617775.1 Dibothriocephalus latus | reverse complement strand
ATTTATGCATAGTGAACGTTCATAAACGAGTGTCAATATCTCCCGACGTTAATTGGCCAGAAATCGAGCTCGTGGCACAATGTTTAGGGCGTTGTAATCTGATAAAAGAGGTCACGATTTTGAGCCTCGGTTTGTGCACCGATTGCGTGTGGGTATGACTGGCCAGCGAAGGCTAATAACCCCGAAATAGCCATTCCCGTATCCCTTGTTTTCGCCGGAAATACCATCTGCCTATACGAGTAACTGCTACGGCTGCTGCTAGGGCCCTAGAAATGAGGCCCGAACAGAGCTGCATCACTATTCCATTGTTGTGGGAATCTGAGCAATGATATAGTGATAGACTGCAGGCTTTTCAATAAATCAGCTGAATATTTATAATTTGTGCTTGTAAGCTTTCTATAAATATATTTTTTTGATTAAGACTTAATTTCCTACGAAATAAATGCACTTGAATCCATTACCGTGCAATGCTTAATTTTTGAGGGGAAGTTTATTCCTGGGTGAGATTTTTTCTCGGAAACATGGTGCTTGGTTTGCGGGGGCACACATTTCTACACTTAGAAATCAAAGTACTGGCGTCGGGTTTTTGCAGACACAGCCTGATTCTTTTTCACTCGGAAATAGATGAAGGAATTAAGTGTTCTAATTGCTTCGACTGAGGTGAATGGCATTAGTTTTAAAGAGGCCAACAGTGGCCTCGTTATCTTTCAGCCCACCGGCGTGGAATACGGCAAAATAATAAAAAAAAGTCGGGAATCTTATCGCAGTCCGGCCGCTTTCTCCTCACGATGTCTCTGGGGATAAGATAGCAACTCATCCATGCAGCAATAAAGCAACATAATCGAGGACGCGTAACAGAATCTGTAGTATGCTGCCATTTATGGCAGCAGAAGGACTAACGTTGCGATACTCCGCTGCCCAGCACAAGACTATGCTTAAAACACTCTACAGTCCGGCGGTTTAACAATGTCAAACGTCGATAGAGGGAAGGTTACCAAGCTTTTAAATCAGCCTCCTCAATACTAATATTGATGTGCACTCCTTAGCCTTACAGGAGTCAACACGAGCGCAGGCGTCAGGTATAACTTGTCACGTATTAGTTGCCTGTCAACTAGTACGGTGATTATTAGGAGTCCCTGATGACTTTGGCCAATTTCTTTCCCATTTGCACACGAAATACCTGCCAACACCTTGTCTATATGGTCTCTAATTAGGTCATCTTTCATGAGTGGATAATTTACGCGCGTAAAGCCTCGTGTCAATGTCATTAGTGATGCTGCGTAATGTGCGAACTCATAGTAAAAGCGTAAACAATTTTTTTCTTTTTTCTAAAACTGTATGCATATAGCTTGAGGCTTTGAAGAATTAGTTTCAAGTACGTAGGCCGTTCTGTTTTGCATTTATGCGGTGGTTAGAGACTTCCAAAAAACCATATCCTGGGAAATGTTCTTATTAAACAAGACGTGATTTCCTACCAAATGAGTAAAAAAATAATATGTACGCGCATTTTTTCCATAAACCATATATAAATATATCAGACCATCGCAAATAATCGTCCGCCGCTTAAATTCTGGATATCTGTAACCCAAAATGGTGTTTTCTCGGAATTATGGCGTCTTGTTTAATGACGTTTACTTCCATACACATAAACAAGTGAGTTGTGGTCCGTTTATTTTCACTCGTTTCATTTAACTCACAGGAATAAAAATGGATAATTATCATTTAAGGGGATGTTACCGGCGCTTGTCTTCAAGATAAAACTTTGGCCTTTTTGTCTTGCCGATTCTTTATTCATTGTGGCTTCCAGATGACATCTCTAGGGATAGGATAACTACTCATCCGTGCAACTATAAGGCGGGCTAATCGGAAACATGTAGCATAATCTGAGTTTTATTGCATCAGTTGTTTTTTGCTCGCTACAGGCAAACTTCTGTTGCGATAGTCAGCGAACCCACACAAGAATTTGCTCAAATCATTTTTTATCATGCGGTTTTAAAAAATCAAACAGATGTCGCTTCATTTTAGTTGAAAAGCAGATTTCGTATCTTGCTTTGGAGCTTCAAAAGCCAGGTAATAATTTTTGAGTTCTAAGGCAAGGTATGGATCACAGGTTGACTTCAAACAAACTAGCACTCGTTAAAAAACGAAAAAAAACAAATGAATTCCTGAGAATCAAGCCCCTTGAATTACATTTTATACAGACTGGTGTCAAGATTATTCTGTTCCTTTATTAAGGATTAATTTATTCGTCGTTGTGAACTTGACAGTTTTATCAAAAGTAGCTGTATCTTTTCAATTTGAAGCCAGTTTTTTCGCTTCCTCTGAAAAGGTTTCTTTCATTTTGACCGGCCAGAGGGATATCAGTTCAAACTATCAATAATATAAAATCCCTACACGAAGCCGATAAGTGTGGTCCTTGGATTACTGGAAATTTATTTGGAAGAAGTGCATTGAGAAAAGTGGGCGATTTGCCTGACGTTTGGACTTATTTATCTGACAGCATCAAATCAGCCAGGCGGAGATGAAATATCAGACGAATAACGTCCGTCTTCCAGTAAGCACGCCTACTTCCTTTTGGTGCCATAACTCTTAGCATGCGCAAATATTCGACCTTCAGATACAATATCGCTTTCACCATCCCAGGAAGAGGAAGAAGAAGGGGCAATTACTGAGACCAAGTTCAATTTAACCTAACGTTTCGAAAACATTCTTACTTTCGTCGTCAGAGCATAGTACCTGTTTTCCTACTAACGTCAAGCGAGTGTATCTGACCTCTAGACGCGTGTTATAACTGTGCCTGATACTCACCCGTCGATCGATTGTATCTATCGATTGTGGTGGCTCTATGAATTGTTCTCGTCCTCGCGGGCACCTTTATGAGATGTGTTACGTCGTTCGTTTGACTTCTGAGCGTTTCCACCTTCTCCGCTCGCGACTGCCAGCTATTGGCCATGCGTATCTTACTTTGTCTGACCAATTGCTCTGTTCTGAGCAGATTTTATCCTTGCGTGGAGTGCTTGTTAGGCGGGAGGAGGGTCAATTTCGTTGTTAAATGTCCCAATCGAGGGCCAACTTTCTGGCAGCAAGTTGGCCATCTTGTAACTGGCTCGGCCTACTACCATCGCTTTCACAAAAACGAGCGTGTGAATCTTCTGCTGTACGTGGTCATAGACCATATACAGCATATCCAATGCGGAAACTGCAAGATCTTAGTATATGCACATAGTAAATAATAATTCCGAAAAGATAATGGATAAGGCAGTTAATTTTTGTGGTTTCGTACAAAGACCACCTACGGAGATAAAGATAAAAAGCATTGAGGCCATCCCTGACAAAAATGTGTCTGTCAGTTACGGAACACATGACCAGCCCAACTAGCCCAAATGGCAGAATGTAGTTGAAAAAAATTGACTTCTAGTAATTGTGCTACGTGAGGTTGGTCAAATCGTTTGTTCTTAGTACCAGGAAGTCTGGCTAATTGTGTACTCCGCAGTTACACTGGCACTGCCCCATTCAGAGAAGATACTCGTCTTGGCCTAGCTGTCTCTGAGAACGGAAAACCTCACACAGGTTTGCTTTGCAAAGCTACCATACGTCAATCATGCCTCCTTGTTAACCCTCCAAGAAACCGAGAAACTAAATTTGTGAGGATAAGTTGCAGCTCTTTGGGAAGACGCTCAACAGTAGAGTCTGGTATGGACAAGCACAAATATATAAATTTTGCGGCAATTTAAATATTTTTAGAACGCATACTGCTCACCCATGTACGACATCCATTGCTTTTATTATCAGACAACCATACGAAACCCCGGGTGGAGGCCCGCAACGGCGACCTGTCGATTATAGATCCGACCCCCTTCCGCTATAAATACTAGCTGTTGTGAGCTCGCCGGCGGGGCTCGAGGGTGAACAGTAAGGCAGCCAGGGCGAGTAAGCAATCGGTAAGCGTCCACTAGACAAAACCATGCAATTTTTGGGAACAACGACAGGTCACGTTGGTAAATGCATGCTTGGAACGCCTTTTCCGGCTGATTCGCATGTCATTTTCTCTTATAATAACCATTAACACGCAGTATGCACACAAAACTCTTTATGTTGTTTTGTGTGCTGAGGTTTATATTTCGATATGCATGCAAGAAATCCTCTGTTTAACTCGCATTTCTTCAAGGCAGTATTACATCGTAGCGACGAGGTCATTTAAGAGGTTGACCTAGGATTAAAGCAACCCTGATTTCTGCGTGACATCGCGCTTATTCAAATAAAAGAAAAGCAAATTGCCTTTGACTCAATACATGGTGTTTAATATTTTGCAACAACCTTAATGGCTGTCAAATTGTGCAGATTTCAGTAAATATTTGCATTAAACACGGGAGTGCCTACCTTTATATACAAGATGTCTGGAAAAGCATTCATTGTTTACGAGAACCCGGCGTTTATGTTTACGTTCATAGGAATTGACACGAAACTATTTTGAAAACTTTGTTTATCACTTCCCAAACTCTTGCCAGTTTCTTACAGAGTGATCAGTAAGACAAGTCAACTGACCTATCAACCCGTTATGTATGTCAGAATTACTACAATTACGGGCAAATGACAGCATTGTCGAAGATCCCTAGTGTACATGCCTTGTGCACTGGTGAAGATGGAATTGACTCTAAACGGAAAACCTTAAACTATAGCAATCATTACTACCGCTACTTTTGCACAACACTGACCTGAGGAGGGTCTTGATTATCAGGATTAAGAGTCAAGCTTAGTTGACTAATTACAGTGCAAGTATGTACATCTGAGTGTGGACAGATGTAGTTAATTTTCAATGTGTGGCTTGCTACCACTGCTGCTGCATCCACTGCTACCCACAGACCTGATAGTGTGTGTTCAGTCACTGCGTCTAACTGCACGAAGGAAATGTCATTTACCTTTCGCGTAAAGGATACTGATTTATGACTCTGGTCCACACAGTACTGACAGTATCCGTTATTTTTGGCTATGCCTGTTTTTTTTAATTACGTCAAATGAAATAGAGAGCTGTTTGCCTAATCAAGGATAAATGTAGACCCGCAGAGACTTTACTCCAGCATGAAGAGAATAACACGCGTGGTTGCGATAAGGTAGCTTTCTTTGGTTTTACTCAGGTGCAAAATACACGCCAGTTGCGGCGCAAAATGTTTCTAAATTATTTTTTTCACCAGTAGATTGCAAGTTCGATGTTTTTTGTAACAAAACTACTGGCTGCATGTTTTAGTGGAGCGAAGAATGGCTTTAAAGCCGAATTATATTTGGCTAATTCCTCACCAAATCAACCGCACATAGGTCGGTGAGGGACACACTGAACAGCCGTACCCCTCGCTGCATAGTCACGCAGCGGCAAAACATCAGCGGTACAGGTGAGTGGAGTTCTAACTACTATATTTGCCGGGAGTACGGTATAATATCATTGCCATATATTTATTTCGGGGAACTAATTGTGGAAATAATTAAGCGCATATCTTGGACGTGAATGACCGGAAGATTACGCTTTTAGCATCAGACCCGAAATTTGCATGATCATTAGGTCGAAGACAATCAATTGGCGTTAAATAAACACGAAATACCCATTATTTAAACGAGCGGTACTACAAGGAGTACATTTTTCATATATTAATGATGGTATACCGTACAAGTACTCAGTAGTTCTACGTTGGGGTAAAATGCAAGACAAAGCTGTGAGAAGAAGCCCAATGGCTAGCAAGGAAGCATCAAGTAGCCGCGTCCACAATAGGCTATCTACCGGCCTATGCGCGAGATAACACACCATGCTAGACAATAAATCAATAGTTCAGGATTCAAATTACAGTCACTCACTCAGCTAAGAGCCAATGGGACCGGCCACTATTTCAGAGGAGAATTTGATTGGCTCAAGGGACATTGCTTACTCGCGTTTTTTTCCTAAATACGTTGTACATCTGACAGCCAAAGATTTCCGCTTTCTGCACACTCTTGTTGTGTTCTCTGTCTGGGGACTCACCTGAGGCGTAGTTAGACGGCGAATATTTCGGCCTGAGCCTACGTTACAAAATAGGCAAGGTAGGACCCACATTTCGGGCACCTGCATTACGCATCGGAAGAACGTCCATGTAAAATCGTCTAGGTATTTTTTTGGTATCTGCTTTTTCCTGAGAGTTTGTCTGTTGGAACTTTGTATATATATAAATGTTTACCGGATGATCCGACAGCACTATGACCAAATAACACAGCTACGACAGGCTCAGCTTAGCTTAGAGCCTCCAACGGAATCAGAAACTTGCTACTTTTAACAAATGGCTACTGCGTATTTGGTGTTGTCCGTTAACATTCATCAGCAGATATTTCCCGATCGGTGCCAATCAACCCAGGTGTTTGGCCCTCCCGGGGTCTCAACCAGTTTAATGCATAGGTAACAGAGGGGTTTCTGTGAAATAATCTTTGCGCGCAAACAGCTTCCGCTTGGGTTTACTTAAAAGATAGCTGCAAAAATATAGTCTAGCGAAAAAAACTCGGTTTGAGTAGGAGCACCAAGGAAAGAGTGGGGATTTTTAATTCATCGCTTAAAACTGGTCCAGTTGGCCCAGTGGTTTAGTCCTATAAGGTTGAATAATTGTAGGTAAGGATTCCGCAGACTTTTACGAATGGGTAGAAGAAAATCTAAGGGTGTGTCTCTCTGCTAACGCCTTGGAATTCTTTCCTTTTAGCAAGCGGTTGAACTGGAGACTTGCAATAAGATTTATGCTTTTTTCCCACGAATCATTGCCTGATTTATATTCCGTCAAATAACTACCACTATTATTTCCTTGTCTGACATTAAGATTAAAGTTTAAAAATGAACGTGACTGAATCTCAGTAGGTTAGCCTTTGAAAAATTACACTGGGGATAAGGAGGAAGTTGGGATAAATACAGGTTATCTGTACGATAATGGTTCGGTCCCCCATTATTCACTGTTTGTGGTCAAACTGCCCGCAATATAAAAAACCGGTAAAAGAACAAATAAACCGTGTCTTACAGATTTTATTGTATGCTGATGATACTAGTTGCTTGTCATCAGTATACCATTGGGATAAATCATTATAATGAACACTTACGTTTAATTTACTTTGAATTTCTGTTTTTAACTAGTTTGACATTCATAACGAATGACACTGGCTCGCGCATATTTAGTTTTAAGTGGTAGTAAACTTGTATAGCATCTTCACACTCCAGAATCAATTGAGTATAACAAATTAGTATTATCTATAACTGTATAAATGGCTGGGTACTAAGACATGCATCCTATATTTGCAGTAAGCAGGAATTTATCTTGCATCATTCTCATCTGGGGTGATCGTATGAAAACCCGTGTATTAAAGTGTTTTCCCATATCTGAAAGCCATGTCGATGAGCAATGGTCTCAGCAATGCGTCTTCAGTGGCTGCGCGAGCCCGCCAGACTTTCTTTTCCACAGTTATCTTGGGACCTCTGTGGCTCCCTACAGGAGCTTCAGGTTATCACTGACAGCGTTAAATTTCGTCAACTATATTGATTACCTGTAATCATCGTCTATAGCGCCTTAAATATAACGAACTACTTTGAATTAGACAGTTATTTTCGACGAAAGTAAAAATTTGTCATTTAAAAACTGAAGCGTCTATCAGAAGGTTCCCAGGGGGCCCACTGCTTAGCTGAACCTGTCGTAGCTGTGTCATTTGGTCATAGTGCTGTCGGATCACCCAGTAAACATTAAATGAAAACTATCAGACGGCATAACAACTGCTTACTCAGTGTACAATTCAAGTACACTAAAGGACGTCAAATACCGAGTCTATATTTTGTATTAGATATGGTTTTAAGCCAACTGACTTTGCGCAATCGAACTGGCCTTTTTGATTTCAAATACCATTTACAAAATAGTAACTTAAGTTGGCATGCATTTTACATGAGGACCTCGTGAAAGTGTTCTTACACTTAGCTTTATCAAATACAATTGCGCAGTTATTTAAGGCTTTTTTCACAATTAATTATGCACAGGGTATTCTACCGCACTGGACGAAATAACCGCCTGTGGTTTCCCATCCTTCTTATCCTCCTCCTTTACATCATCACCATCATCATCTTAATCACTGCTATCAATAGCACCATTATCATTATCTTCATCAGCTTGATTATTGTTACAGGGCTGTCAGTCTTCGAATGGGATGTTTGCTCGCGACAACTTCTTCGGTGTGTTTAAAAAATAGGTTGCCTTTGATCCCATGGTGGCTGGATGGTATCCCAAACGGGGAAGCATGTTAAAATGGTATAGTCCTCTAATCTAGAATGCCCACCGGGTCAATAAGATATTGATTGTATATAAAATATAACTGTTTTAACTTCCAACGAAAGCCGTCTTGTTTTCGGAATATTCACAAAATTTACACAGTAGAATTTAATCCTTAGATCTCCCCAAGTTCGTGGACCACTTTGTTAAGCCTGACGGTGGTTGCAGATGGATAAAACTACCTATTTCACGGTTCTCGAAAGAAAATTCGACTTCTTCATTGTTGAAAGAGTACTAATCATTAGGTTCATTGGAGACCTGTTGAAAATGTGTTGTGGTTGACTAATTGTAGACATTTGAGAGACAAACTAGCCGAATGGTTGGCTGGGATCTTCTCTAGCGTCGACCACTGATACATTTAAAATAACTAACAGAAAAGTGTTTTAAGCTCCTGTACAATGAGTAACATATCTCATACACAATTAGCCTGAAATGTGTCTTCGATTGGGAGATATTACTAAAGTATACCTGTTTTATAAAATATCATGCGGCATAGTCCTAGAATTTTCGTGTTCAATTGGATGCTGGCCTCTAGTGCGCACTGTGCCTGCCACCTGCAAACGAAGGCACTTAGTTAAAATCTTTCACATTAATAGCAAACACATTTCCAAGCGCTGTTCAGATACCTCATAATTTCAACTAAAATATATTGGCAATGCTCACAATATCATAAAATGTAGACATTTTACAGCTTATCTCGTCTTATTGAGTTTGTATATCTGAAAGGAGACCATTTTCGGTTCAGAACTGTTTCTAAATATGGAAATGTTTAATAGCACAAAATTCACATTCAAACATAATCATAGGTGTCTGTAAAATAATCTTCCTCATGCGGCATCTAATGTGGTTCCTATCCATTACATTTTTTTAAAAAACCATATTTGTTACTTTATTCCTGGTCTAGTGGGATATATGATATTCTTTAAATGGAAGTCATACGGCTTTAAGCCTTTGACGCTACAGTAGTTCGGACGTAAGAGTCTTCCCGAATTTAAACCTTTTTGTAAACCACAATGGACCTTTCGTTCGAATATAAAGTACGAAACATGAGGAAGCTTATCTTCCTTTATGTTTACTTAGAAATATGCTCACATTTTAAATAGCATGGTTTAAAAACAGTAAGCATGCATACTGCTTAAGTTGTCGTGCTAGTGAATATAGAATATATGTATTGCGCTTAACTCGCGGACGTTGATAGGCCCTACACCTCACAGAAACTTTATCTCTTAAGGTGAATATTTATCTAAGTCAGTTCCCTTAAATGTTCTTCTATCCTGGAGAGTGAGTTTTGTGATTTGTTCGATTGCCTCCATCATTATTCACTCCGGCAGATGGAACGGATACGAATGTAAGCAGGGCATGGGGCACTATTCAATATTTTTGAAACTTGAGGTTTGCTCCGCAGATCTTATCATTGTGGAATTGCGTGCATATAGTAGCTTTATGATAGTTTCACGTCGCCACATTCAAGAACACTTCGTCGTTTTAATGCAAGGGATTTTGTGAACAACGGCCTAACCTCTCCGTCGTTATTATACATAAGAATTTCCACTTTCATGGACGGATTGTGGACAAACAAGACACTAGACTACGGTGACATAATATAAAATAATAGATACAAAGATTTTTTGGTTTCTTAAACTGAAGTCTTTTACTATGTCACCAAATTCATGAAAATTCGCCTTTTTAATTCGGGACGATTTACCGAACGATGGCGTTATTCGCGTTTTCGCGGATTAAATTTGGACAAACAAGACACTAAACTACTGCGAAATAAACGATAGATGATAATATATAAAAGGATTTTTTATTTTCTTTAAGTGAAGTAGTTTACTCTGGGCGAATATAAAAATGAAACGTAACGGGCAATGTTACTGGAGAGGGAAAGCCTATTCCTGGCTTATAGACGGTTGTTAGCCAGTCATATCTAATCTTAATTTCATTTACTCATTGTACCACTTGCTATGCGACTGCGTGTGAGGGCAATAAGATGAGCCCCAAGGCACAACCAGATCGACCCAACCTACGCTATCCTACAGTTCTGCGAGTGCTGCAAACAAAATTCCTAAATTTGTAAATGTTTG
>UYRU01046284.1:2668-12945 GCA_900617775.1 Dibothriocephalus latus | reverse complement strand
TGTTAGCCTTTTGATAATGGGGAAAAAGATGCGCTGAGGGCCGACCTCACTCGCTCCATCAACGCCAGCACCAAGCTACCGCCTAGCTGATCGGTACCCTGAGTAAAACGAATTCTTGTCTGTGTGCTATGGCTTGGGCTAAATGTCCTGGTTCTGGACTCAGAGGCCTAATTACCATTGCCAGTGCTGCGTATGCAATCGGGGAAGTATTCTGGGACACACATGTGAAGCACGTATATATAGATGGTTGGCTGTCCCGTGGCCAACTAACTGTCCATGTCCAATGCTAGTCTTTCGTTAGGAGTCGTTGGCTGGTCACACGTGTTTACAAATTGAGAGGACGCGCTCCAAATGTGGGACATCGGTAGACGGTGTATCCGCAACACCTTGCCTGCTGCTCCTTTTGGCTGTGCCGCGTCGGCGGCGTCTTTTATGCGTGGGCACGAGCAAACGGTGTACGTGGCGTAAATTACTTCTGCGCTTGCGGAGGAAGTGTGGGGAATGCTTCTGTCTTGTGATATCAGCCGTCATAAGCGAAGCATCGAAATGCAATGCTTACATGCACTTTGGCGCCAACAAGACCCCAGCTTATCATGCGTCAACAACAATTTATAAAGCGAAACAGGCATATCTTCTGAAATTGTAACTTGTCTTTCTTGCATATTAACTAGTCAGATATTTTCAGTAGAGAAAGATTTAGACTTTCATTAAGATTTTTACCCCCACGCCTTCAGTAAATTTTTTTTTCATGAAATGTCTAGCGAACTTCTGAAATGTGTTTTCTTTTCAAAGAAATTCCTTCAGTGGAGTCGTAAGATCATTTCTCGTACAGGTTGATTCCAAGATATTTTAACTACGGTAGAATGACGGCCTTTGAACGAGCTTCTTTTTACTAGCCTCTAGAGAGCACATTTTGTAAGAAAATAGCTACTTAAGTAAAGTAATGTTTCCACTGCTTTCGACACCTTTGTAAATTCAAGTATATTTATTAAAAAACCTCCGCAAATGCCGAACGCTTTTGAAGCCGGCGTGCCGTTATACTGGCATTTAATTTTGTTCAATTATATGCAGTATACATTTCGAATAAGGAAACCAGCGTGTTCTACTATGCTATAAAGAGGATGTCACCTAATGCTCATAAGAGTTTGCAGGGGGTGCGGACCATATTGTATACATTATAAGCGGCATTAATAAATGGACAGATGCAATGCGTTATGAATTAAAAACCGTAAGATTCACTTCCTTTAAGTACACAATTTGAATCAAATGTAGTTGGCTACCTACTTTGTACACGAAAGTGTATTTTTGTGAATATTTTGCATTTAATATATTTGAATTTAGAAGGAGAGTGAAAAAATACTGCTAATTAAATAGTTATTTGTTCAAAGGCTGTAGTTTTTTCACGCGGCCTTAAAGAAGCTGTTTCAAAGGCCAGCAGTTTTACGTGAGTGAAATAAATTGGAACTAGCCTACACAATACTTAACATGTCAAGCCTATGTAAGAGATGTGATTCAGTCGAACGAAAATTTCACAATTTCGGCCGATATTGCATGAGATAGCAAATCTGAGGACGAATGGCCAAATTTACCTTATGACCTGCCAGAACACAGCTATATTCTTAATTGCGGATGTCTCCACTTTTTTACGAATGCGATGGCATGTTTAGCGTTCGTAAGAGAAACTATCAAGTTTTAGGTAAAATCTTTCATCACTTTAGAGTCGATTCGAATTCGGTCACAGATAAACCAGGTATTATGTGCGCAGAGGTCAAACTCCGGAGTCCATAAATTTTGCAAAATCACGCATTTTTAGGACATGTTTGATGGGCCTATCCAACCGAATATTTCCAGACCTTCGGTGCTTACCATTATTCGCATTCATCCCATATCGCATAATAATCTAAATTCGGCAACAGTAGTTCAAGTAGTGCACCTCATATATCCCTAGTCTCAGCATTTTTCATATGGAAACGGTGGTTATAGGGGTTTATGGCTGAGGAATTAGGATAGGCAGTGGAATATGCCTTCATAACTGCTATGTGCATTTTTATTTTATTGTAGTTAGAAATAATTTTTTTCACGTAACACTTACTTCTACAAATTTTCTTCATTGCCTATCCGACTTCGCCAGCCCCAAAACCCCTATAACCACCGTTTCCGTTTGACGGAATACTGGGACTAGGGGTATATGAGGTGCAGTACTTAAACTACTTTTGCCCTAATTTCTGATGTTTGAGGTGATACTACTGAGCACAGAACTTTCCTATTTCATGTACTCTGACCGAGCTTTAACGGACATAACTGAACTTAAGCTTACTTTTTTTCTTCAATACCTTTTAGTAAGTACTGTGGCACAACAGGTAATATGGCAGTGTCTGACAGAGGACACCAGCCTGTTTCTCCGCAATGTATTTGAGAAGCTGACTCGCGCGCCGCACAAGGACGAACTAATTTGCATTCTGCGCAAACTCATCCAACGACTGCCTGAGCTGCCCATGCAAACAGCGCACATACTCTTCAATAATCTGGTAAATTTCTGTGTGTACGACAGTTTTCGAAGCAGCAACAGCAGCAGTTTTGCCAATGCCTAGTGGGCAATTATTGTGACTCGAGATCTAGAGATTGATGCATAGGCTGCTAGGTTTCCCTACACGCGTCCCGTTCAATGTAATTAGGTCACTTTAATGTCTACTAGAACTCTTGTGAGCTAAGTCCTTGGTTTTCATGACGAAATAATTAATTTCTCCATTTTCGCATTCTACACACAATGCTAGCTGTCAAGACTGTCTAAATCGACCACTGAGCTGGGACACAGCATAAACAACATACTTCAGCTCTATTATTGTGTCTTTCATTAATCCGCCTCGGTTAATTCCAAACTTTAATTACTTATTTCTTTGACTGACTCACCGATTTTTCTGATTTAAAAGAGGTTATTTCAGTTTGGGTTCTATCCTATAAAGTCATTATACAAGCTGCAGTTAGTAACCAAGATTAGGAACAGTGACCTTAAATTCTGGAATACGCTTTCGGTTAGAAAGGGTTAACCTAAGTGACTTTGTTATATTTACTAATGGAGACCATGGTTGCCGTGATGGCAGCTTTTAAATGTATTGCCTCAAAGGTCGCACTAATTAAAAAAGACTGCTTAAACGACATATTTTTTCAATTGATTTTCGATGACCCTATACATTCAAAAATGTTGTTTAGAAATTATGCCCAAAAAGTATTATTTTTCTTGTACTGATTTGATGACAGTGTTCGTTTTCTTCAGGTTTCTTACTCGGAGAAAGGGAATGTTAGATCAAGCTTTGTTTTTTCAATGCCCAAACCACTTTATGTCAGCGGTGCCGTTAAGTTTGTGTTTAGAAGTTGCCGTCTAAACTGTAATCTTTTCAAGTAGGAAAAGGCACAAATTCCTCTATGTCATTAAAAGGAAGGTATAAGGGAGTCACAGATTTTCACCATAGATTTATAATATGTTGTTTACTTCATAAGAAGTACTAATAAACGAATAGATATTATACTGTTTGAGTGGAAAATTCATAAGTTTAAAAATCTTACAACTAAACACTTTTCTGGTTGAAAGCAACCCTTCTCTCCAATATGTAATTTAAAATAAACTTGATTTGCGACCAAATGAGCAAATTAAAGAGGGTTTTGTATGTATATTTTTAGTATAATTTATTCGAATCTATAAAGATATTGAAAATCATTGGGATAAGTATAATGAGGGCGAAAATCTTTCTTCAGACGAACGATGAGTGGACCGAAATCGTAAACTATCTTAGGCATTAGACCTCGTTGAATAAAACGGAATTACTGCCACTTAATATGTGCTCGATTAAGCAACTATGCTCCCTGCGGACATTTCTCCTTAGACGTATATTTAATATGCTGTTTCGCCAGTCCGCGTTCACGCTCTTTGTCTTTTTGCTGACTGAGAAAGTTACAGACAGGCCTTTTAATTTTTTGTGACGAAAAAGGAGACCAACGTCTTATTTTTCGAAACTTTTTGTTCACTGTAATTGCTGTATTATACGCAAACTTCTATGATTTTAGATATGGAGCACTCTAAATAGTAATATGTTTGGCAAATATTTAAGGAGTTACCCGTTCTATCTTACCTGTTAGCAGAAAATAAACCGTGTAACAACCTCGCGACGTAAATAGGAAAATTAAACTAGTCGAAATCATTTGGCAGTTTGGCAGTTTGTTTCTGAAAACTTCTGTTTTGATAAAACAAAACACTGTCGGCTTTAGGCCACAAAAACCCGTATCAACAAGTTTAAGTTTTGCAGTCGCAGGTTCTCCTGACTTCTTGAGTATGTCTTGTGCATTCGCATTTTTTCACATAACTTGGCTTAGTAAGGTCGAATTATTGAGTATTTTTTAAACATATATTAGCTCCCATTCTAGGAAAAGATATAGTCTGACGCTGGTACTAGCTGAAAGATTAACTGACATATAAAGGGAGTGGGATGTAAAAATACGTTTTTTAAAGTGAAATAATACTTCTAAGTAAAATAACTACCAGGCTTATCCCTTTTTTAAAAATGGACACTTAAACTAGTAAGTAAATTTAGAGAATAAATTGCACAACGGTCGAGGGCCCATCATCAGCCATTTGAATCTCTATCATTATAGTTGATTAATTTTGCCTCAAGCTGTTATTTAAAACGCAACATTTCCGGCATACTAACGCACCTCCAAATGATTATTAGAATTATTGCGCCACGTTAACTTGGTGGCGATATTACTCTGGATTCTGTCCCATTAAAAAGGCAAGCCTTCCTACTGACATAATTATACGTGGATCCAGTGTTCTAGACTGTACTAACATTTCTGCATAAATTAAATGAGTCTTTGCTTAATCTTCCCTGCTGAGGTATATTTTCCTGCCAATGCTCATCCTGTTTCAGAGCTCAGTTTAAACCAACGAATTTATCACATGGTGGGTGGCTTTCGCCACTCGCTCTTGTTTCAAGGACCGATTATTTACAGTCAGGTTATTTTTGTCCTGGGACTCTGTATTGAAAATAATCGCAAGTGATCAGTTACGATAACCAACCAGTAGGTGAAAACGTCCCCTCCACAAAATCCATGCAGAATGTTAATGTCGGTTCTGGCTTCCTTACCATTCTCAGTTAGCCTCACTTCAATTCCTGACAGGCACCTAAGATTTAAAATCGAGCCAGTTTTTCGTTAAATATTTTAAGGTCTGATGTTGGAAATAAATCTCGATTAGGACCTTCGGACCAATATCACACTCAAGTGTGCCTAATGGTGTACTATTAAATTCTGCAAATACTGCAGCGATCAACCCGCGATTAGTTGGCGTCCCTAGTAATAATACGGAAGCTGTGTACCATTAAAACTAGAGACAAGGCTTAGGTTCCATTTGACTGAGTAGTCGACCACATTTGATGACCTTCGGACGGCCGATGTGCTTAATGTTCCGTGAATTTTGTTCTCCTTTCTCGACAAACCGCTGGTTATACGGAGTTACTGTGCTCTCTGTCACAGCCAGTAAGGACACCAAACTGACCTCTTGACAGTTCATCTACCCTTTCATGCAGATTTCACCAGTGACCGTCGTTCTATTTTAAAAATACATGCTTCATATTCTATTTAAGCAAGAGAATTTACATATCACCCCGAAATAAAATTCCTGCTTCGTACTGTTTGCGTCTTAACAGGAGCATTTAAAGACTCCTCTGGAATCTGTCCCAAATTTGCTTACATAAATTGTCGGAGACAGAAGGTTTTTACATGCTGGCCTGAACAGTTAGGATATTTGCTTGTTTAGGAAACGCGCACGGGCAGTCTGTGCATGTAAGTGGGGCCAGTCACCCGAATGAATGCTAGCCGGTCAAGGTAGACGACGCTGTCACCTAGATACAACCAATGCCATTCGGGTGGAAGTTATCGAAGGCCATGCAGACAAAGTATAGTCTTTACCACTGAATTCCATCACTTTGCATTTTTGAAACACTTCCACACCTGGTCAGCGATTGCTCATGCGAAGTGTATGTATAAGTAAAGAAGTAGAAGGCATGTCGCTCGCTGGAATTGTGGCTTAATTTGTCTGAGCTTTCGAACTCTTACTGGATTCCATCGTCGGACATAAACGAGGCAACTAAAAATAAGTGACAGTTATGGGGACAGGAGGCAATCAAGCACCAGTTTCGCCAGCCCGGAGATGACTGCGCAGGGCTTTGTATGCCGGTGCCAGATCTATTAATTGATTGACTGAGTTCTCATCGAAGGCTTAGGCTTCAGTTAAGTCCTGGCTTTTCCTACATCTGATGTGGGCGATTATCTTTTTGGCTGCGAAGTTAAACTCATGAGAGTGGGCAGCCACTTGTGATAGTTCGCCATCCCGTCTTAAAGTCAGCTTCTGCTCGTGTATGCACGATCCCAGCATGTGTTCACTCTGTCCTGTGTAGGTTCGAGGACAGTTTAGGCACGGCACGCAATACACTACACCCGACTGGTCTCTACGATTTAGTCGGTCCCTGATTTTCATGACTCTGCTGCGCATGGTAGCTTTGGGCTAGTACGCAATTCCGACGCCCAGTCCCGTAGCAATGTACTCGGTCGCCTCCGATACCTTCTCGGTGCCAGCTCGCATATGCAGGTCCGGATTGGGCTTCTGGGGGGATGAGGGCGAAAAAATAGGTATCGGCTTATGAATACCTTCGGATCCCCTCAATCCGCTTATTCATCAGACGCTCAAACCTAAACAGAAAGAAGTTAATTCACACTGCATTCTGTTCCATACTTGTTCAGATGTCGACACACGGGATAGCCAAGCTGAAGAGAAAGTCCTTTCTAAAAGACCTTATTTAATTACCCAGAAACCTAAAGTATGACTGCATGAGATTTACGCCTCATTTTAGGATGCATTCAAGCTTTTACGAAGGACCCATGAGCTACAGGCCTCATGCTTGAAAAGTTTCTATAGTAAATCCCAAAAGGAACTTTCTTGACTGGACGAAAAATAATCGACGGGGCTCGATCGTTCGAAATATGGAGTTTGACAATTTGAGGCATAGAATATGAATGGTTAAGCTTTAAAATTATGGAAGTTAATAAGTTTAAAAAAAGTTGGCTTAGTTCGCGACCCGACTGCCCGTATTGTTGTGAAATATTATACTACTCTCCTGTCTACATGTTGAGGTGTCTCTGGTATAAAGGAAGGCATCACGATTAGTGTTTACTAAGGAGGCACTAAGGAGGAATGCTAACTGAACTGGACGGGGCTATCAATATAGGTAATCTCATTATGTCACTTGACCATTGTCAACTGGAAAGTTAAAAAGTATGTTTGAAAGCGACTTGTGTGGTCTCGAACAGGACATTTGATCAATTTCCGTCAATATGCCCTTATTTAACAATTTCATTATAAATGTATGATAAACTGACTGTGATGATAATGACCTAGTTCTTGTACATTTTAGGTCGGATGCATAATGTTTTATGTTCGAACGCCAAACTTTGATGCCCCCGACTCGATTGCCAGCGTCCTTTGCATCCTGCATATGGTAAGTAATTGGGGACTCACTCCGTACTGTATAGGGTATGGTGCTGGTGAATACTCGTCTCACAGGTATCTCGTGTAAAATGACAGAAGTAGGCTAACTTTAAGGGGCCCCAGACACTAAACAGCCGTGATTATTTAAACGGACAGAAAAGTGCTCAGGTGAACGATGGATCTGATCAGCGACTGCAAACTGTGCCTGCAGAAACAAGAGGTGAAATAGAATGGACTGTATTCACGTTGTCCAGGGTGCGGTCGCTAACCCTTTGATCTTTCCTCTGGCTTGGTTTTAGAACGGGGATGTCTTATGGTGATGTCCACAGACAAGAGGAACGTGCAATTGTTTCACAGCTTCGTTTTTAATTAACTGTCTGTATGCTAAATGTACTCAGGTTTGAAGCGCACAAAAAGAGCTATAATGGGCTGCTCAATCACGGGGGAGTTATAATTGCACACCTCATCACGTCGAGGCCAAAATACTCGTTTCCAGGACAAACATGACGACTGTTGGAATAAAAATCCAGGAAGCAGTTTGCTCTCCTTGTTTTATTTTTGATGAAACCTAAAAACCTCTAAAAAAATAAGTGGCAAAAGAGCACCAAATGCGACACAACCTGGCTTACACGGGTCATAACCAGAGCCGCAAGAGGGATGTGGTGATAAAGGAGCGCTAGCCAATCGTGTTACGAGGCAAACTCGTTCCTTCATACCTCCAGGCTCACTCTCGAGTTATGCTAGAGGTCATACAGTGGCTACTAATACAGGCAGAATGTCGAACAGAGCACAGGGTTGGGAAAATATTCCAACAACTTCAGGAGGTTTGTATAACGAACGTAAAGCTACTGTACGAGCAGGAAAAAACTGCTTTGAGTTGCTGCTCACGTCATAGAGTCATGTCAAAATAATTATTTAACCTGGAAACCATACTGACTATACGCTGATTAAAGTCTACCTCTGTTGTGTGGACTTGTTCAACGGAAATATCGACCTGGAGTTCCAAAACACAGTACTGCGCACTCATCGCTCAGGGAACAACACTAACCATAAGCAGATTACGCCGCTTTTGCTAGTGAATGTTTTACTTTTGTCATTTCCGCCCTCATGAGTAGGAAAGCTTAGATCGATGAAAAAGTGGACTCGGCGATTGACCATACTCATCTCCTTACATACCATGTAGATACTTCAGCCGAAGCATGATTTATCCTATGTTTTCAAGATACTTTTTATCATAAACATACTGTTTTGGAAAAAGTCACCCCTGCTGAATGCAAGCAGCCATCTGCCGATCGTTTTTTCTCCTCCTTACGGCTGAATAAATGTATCACCATATCCATTTCAGATTGTTCCATTCGTCCAAAACATATACTTCAAGGATCTGAAACAGACACTTCGCAGGGAACAAATTGATGTGAGTTGGAAGTTCAAAAAAGCTCTCATACCAGAGCAGATATTCAAAACTTCCTATATCCGCATTTTGGCAGACTTTGCCCTTGCTTTACTTCATTATTTTGCGGGTGTTTTTGAATAGGGGTGACAGCGTGCGCGCTCTATGAAGCAAACCTACGGTTTTTATCCCTCTAAAGAAAGAGTAGCACAAACGCTTGTCAGTCTTTTTTAAATTCTCCATATTTAAACATCGCGCTAGGTATGTTGTTTTAGTTTATTTGCTCTGGTCTACACAGTTAATCCACCTGATATGGCTCTTAAATAAGAAGAAGTCAACTATCGAGGTTCAGGAAGAAATATCGACTATTTCTAATCGTGATTCTTAGGTAAAAATCGAACAGAAAGCCAACAAAATAGCAGATACGTGTAGAAAAGGCGTGTTCGATAACTTATTTGAGAAGAAAGACATTCGGTTGCTGGGAAAAAAATTATCCGTTGACAGCAGTGAATACAAACAGTGCGACCATAAAGTTACCACAATTTCCAGTTTCCGGATACATCTTCTGTGCTCCTATCTGTGACGATACTTCTTTGACTGTCTGCATTTCATCACCTATTTTGCGATTGGTAGAATATTTACTCAGCTGTTTGACTCACTATCTGCGCTTTTGACGCTACCAGTTACTCTGTCAAGGCAGTCTTAACGCTGAATAGGGAGGGGAAGCAACCCGGGTTTGCTTATTGACGGCAGAGTGAAGAAAAACGTCTCACATAGCTTGTGACTCACGCGATTGTCACATCCCGTCGAGTATGTTGGCATCGGTCGGACGTGAAAGCCTGGCTAGATATGTCCAATGAGCAGTGAATTGCATCACTTAAGTAATTATTTACCACATTGGCAACACAGATACTAGCCAAGAGGTCAGACACGCTGGTACCCATGCCGGCATTTGGATAATTAATCACGTAATTTATACCACTGACTGCGCGTTGGAATTTTTTGCATATTACGTGGTTATTCCGCGGGGGCTGATGGACTTCGGGCCAAATCTTCATACCAAATTTCGGTTTGTGCCTGCCGATCCTTGAATATACTCCGAGTTAGAAATTGATTCCTGAGGAAATTGAAGAGCTACACTGCATTAAATGTTGGCGTGTTTCACCCTGGCTGTTGATGCGCACTTGGCTTCCGCGCTCAGGCGACATTCCTACGCAGTTGTTTTGTCGGCAACTGCAGCGATCCTAATAAATGACTCCGGAAGTTTCCTGCCTCGTGGAAGGGACATTTTGGACTCTTCTGTATGCAACACACCAACTCCGTGAGACAGGTGGTTGGCAGTTTCCTTGT
>UYRU01046282.1:0-10177 GCA_900617775.1 Dibothriocephalus latus | reverse complement strand
ACATGGGTTATTGAAATCCACTTCCTTATTTGAACATCAACTTCCTTACTGCTAACTTGGTTTAATTAATAACGAAGTCGTAAAGGAAATAGATCAATTCGCCTAGAAGTATTTGTTCTAATAGCAGCCAAGTTCCAACGATAGCACTATTCGCCTTTATTTTAATATTCACTGCTTAATTAAACTTAATCGTCGAGTGTGCTCTCTCTGCAGAGTGCGCGTTATTTTGTGCTAAGTTTATACCTGTGGGTTAAGCTGCCAAAACTGGCATACGATGCACAACTCACATTTGTGCATTCGCGTGTGGTTTGAGTCTTTACTTTTTTTTTCAACTTTTGAACGCGAGAGCCTTCTTTTTCGATGACTGGCGGTCAGGGCGGCACGATGTTCCAGTTCGCTGAAAGGGTGTCCGCTGAGGCATCGGACAGTTAGCGGAATGAACACGATTAATGGGCTGTTTTAGTGCGTTTATGGTCCAATAAACACGAACCCGATACAGCTTCGGGTGAGTCATCTTGTTAAGCGAACAGTGACTTACCCTCGGGGTGAGGGGGGGACAACAGGGCTAACACCGTCACAATAAGTCATTTCTGTAGACCAGGCGATTTTTGCTGTTTGCGTCAAGTTGACTGACTCCCTCTTTGCTAGGGCAGCACATAAAGCTGAAAAGTAACGGAAATCTCCTTGGCATGCTGCTCAAAGGCCGCACTGCACTCGATGAAATGTATGCCTCTCCTACGATTAAAGCCTAGCAGAAACACACAAGTTGGGTGGCTATAGTTCGCATCCTCGATTGAAATGGAAGTCAGGATGTAGCAAAAGATCCAAATACAAATACTTGTGACTGCTACTTTAATGGGAAAGGCTGTCCTGTAAAAAAGGTTTCCAATAAGTATGCTGCCGTGGGTATCATTTGGTACTCAGCATTTTTGCACAAAAAGTATTAACCTTTGTAGATAAGATTTCTTATAAAACTTTAAGTTGTAGGAAACCAGCCAACATTTTGTGGCTGTAGATCTGGAAAAAAGTCCTATCCAGACCTACCAAAGACACAGTTGTGCCTACTCAGTTCAATCGCGCAGATCGTTTTCAATAGAATGACTCTTGGATTCTAGCATGTTTCTCTCACTTTTACATAAATATAGTACGCGTTTTCACAATGTTACACATGTTATTTGATTTTCCCCCCTCCAAACGTACTGCCCAACCTTTCGGTGGTATTGCAACCTTTTTGGTTAAGAACTGACGTAGACTGCTGACTTACGACCAAACAGGTAAAATTGGGTTTGCGGTGCATCCTTATGGATGTATCTGACAAAAAACGGCATCACCAATGCCAACGGAATTCATTTGTCCCTCTCTGCATTTGGCCTCATTTCTCGAGGCCTGACAGCAATTCTATCTGCCTATACTACTAATTGCTACTGCTGCTGTCAGGGTCCGAGAAATGCGGCCCAATGCAATGCGGAAAAAGTGAGTTCCGTTGGCTTTTGGTGATCGTTCATCAACGATTTTCAATATCTCCCGACCTAAACCGGCAAGACTACGAGTACGTGGCTCAATGGTTAGGGCGTTAGACTTCTGATCGAAAAGGTCGTGAGTTCGAACCTTGGGTGGTGCACAACGTGTGGCTGGGTATGACTGGCTGACGACCACTAATAAGGCAAAAATGCCCCTTATCTGTGCTGGCAATACTGCCTACCGTAATTTTTACGAAACCGTCCATAGAAAGAGAGCAAATAAGGCAAGTATTAGGCCTACACCTATCTCAGCTTGTTTCAAGGCCAGCTATATTTTAACAATGCAAGCCAAAATAGTCGTTTTTGATAAAGTTGTTCTCCTGCAGTTCAGTCAATTAGTAACTTTAAAGCTACACTTTACAACGGAGGCCGAGAAAGTCACGTCGCTTTTCGAAATGCGCTTGAACGCTACGGCTTTAGCGTTGTGATATAATGTCAGCTTTACAAAAAAGTGCATATACTTCTCACACTCTAAAATGTAATTGCGACTGCCTAGTCTGGGTCAACAGGCAAAAGCGCGTTGGATATAATCGCAATCACGCATGCATTCGATTTTAGACTGCGAGTAAACAATGCGACTACTTACCCTTTGTTCAAGCTCCGTGCGATTTATACAGGAAGCCGAGTAGGCATTAAACAGATAAGCACTGCATGAATAATCATTAGGAAAACTTATGGGCCACGTCATTTCACTGAAAGCATGTTGGTAGGTAGAATCAGTGGCTCTTATATGAAACTCTTATTGTATTAATTAATCTTGTTTGCTAATACGATTCATTTAATGCATAAACCTTCTTTTCACTTAAACAACAAAGTTTTCGTTCGCAAATGTTTGTTGCCGCACATCAGTTGTAATGTGCTCCTTTCGTAGTAGACACTTGTCTGCTTTTGAGGGCTTCGAGGTGGGCAATGCTTCCTCTCCCCTCTCGCGTTCTTCATTTGATGGCTTTTCACAGGAGATAGATGTTACAAAAAGCTCTATCTGCTCACACAATGTAACAACTGTGTCAGTCTCAGAGGTTTTTTTGATAAGCGCAGGCAGTCAGTTCTAAAAGCGCAACAGTTGGTAAGGGATGCAGGAAAGAAGTCTGTCTACTACTACTGAAAAACGCTGGTTAACTCGTAGCAGAAGACGTGATTGCCACATTATTTGCTTGAAGTTTTGGATTATTGTTCGAAACCATCATCGCGAACCATCGCTGATTAGGTGATAAAGACATCAGCTGTATAGTAGTCCCCACGCGATCACATGCGTACTACAATTAGTAGCTCTTGTAATCGTCGGTAATTAGTGCGATGATGGCTTAACAGTTCGCGCTAGAGTCGTAAATTGCTGCAATTTCATCCCTCGTTTTGTACGCTGGCGGTAATTTGACTAACTGCCATTGGCGGTATGGCTTTTTACCGCGATGAAATATATGTAGTTGAGTCCCTAAAATAACCAAGTTAACTTATACCGAATTATTTAAGCTCACGAAAGAGTTTGCAGTATTTTTTCGAAACCGACTACTTGTACCTATTAGAACTGAACGGTCGCTAGAAGCAACCAGACTGAAAGGCAGTCGAAAGAAACATTAATCAGGAAACACTGAATCCGTATTTATGCCCTAAAAACATTTTCTAGTCCATTTGGTTAAAACCTAGAGTAAGTGATGCTCCTTGGCAGCCAAAACTCTATTTTTTAAACTACGCCGCTAACCCAATTCCTTTTAGTGCATAACCATTCATTGGTTACCAGCGCACAAGGGTCGTTTGCCTATCAACAGTGTTAATGTTTACTTTAACAAAGGCATTTGTCACTTCTGTCCCCTTCTCGAAGCCTGCATTCTCGATAAACATGTGTTCCAGGAACCGGGATGGTCGTGGCTCGCCGACTGCGATCCATTAACAATTCCATGCAATTCCCCGGCATATTCTGTGTTCAGCCTGTCTTGATCGGGCGTGAAGCGCCCGAAATGAACACATTTCCCTAAGCCAAGGCCAGTGAGTCAAACGGCCGAGCAGTTATCACGCAAATAACCAATAAGCGATTATGGTCGTTAATGACTCAGTTGCGGCCAATCAAGCTGGCGCAAACCACCCGGATAAATACGGAATCCGACCGTTTTGTAAGATGTGTTCAGGTATAGCCGTTTTTCTTATAAAAGCCACAGTCTTGTTCAAGGATTAACTTAACAATACACGCAGTGGCGATTCCGAGACGTCAAGCTAATAGAATGTTTGTTCCTGCGTTCGAATCCACTTATTTCCGCAAACCCACTCCTCCTTCTAAATCACATAAACGTCAAGGTACCTGCTGGCGACCAATAAGACACCATGACACAAAAGAATTAAAGTAAATTTTAGATCTTTTCCCGAAAATGTAAGTTCAGCCATCTCCTCCTCAATAGAACTTCTGCATGCGACACTCTCGACTGGGCTGTCTCTTTGATAGCCAATTATTTCACTTCAGAAGAAGGAGATGCGACCACTGGAACAAGAATCTTATTGTCCTGACCTTCCGGATTTCGTCTGAAATCTTAACTCATAGAGAATGGTATCATAGTCATGCGCAGATAGGGTTGAGGCATGCACAGGTTGCAAGGTAGTTATTGTTCATAGTGGTAATCTGCGTGCGTAAGATAATTATCCACTTCCTTAGCCACCGTTTGGGTCTTAATTGGTGTAATTGGTCTAATACCATGCAACCTGTGCATGTTTCAACCCTATCTGCGCATGATTATGACTATGAGATCATTGATTATAATAAAGGATTTCGGACAGAATCCGAAACGTCAGGACAGTTAAACTCTTTTCTCAGTGGTCACACCTCCTTCCTCTGAACTGCTTCCTGGAACTCGCATATTCACCTCTACATCACTTCTTTCATTCAACTCGTCCAATGCGGCAAGCGAAAATGCCCGGTCCTTCCCAACAACTGTGGAGTTCTGCAAGGGTCTATATTACCCCTCACCTTTTGGGCCTCTACACTGACGACCCTAGATCGTCAAATCAATGTTTTTATGTAACATATGCTGAGGAAATTATTGTTAGTAACCCTCCCAAAGGTCAGACACATACCCAGGTATTGAAGGATGGCCTGGACCACGTCTCATCATGGTCTTTAGGCAATGGTCATCTAATCAATAACCAGAACACAGTCAAGTGTGTTCTTCGATTTGACCCTCTCTCAGTCCTGAATTCTTAAACATCCTGACCAATGAAGTGCCTCCTTTAAGGTGTCTTTGTGTTAATGTGCTTTTTTAATCTTTCATTTCCTCTTCATGCAGAAACCACTTTTAGTTAAAATTCCTAAACGTTCATATTATATCCGTCAGTTACGTTCATATCACACACCTCAAGCCCTAATCTGTCGATATATAGATGTCTGCATTCTGCCCCTCATTCTTCACTGCTCTCCAGTTTATTTTCCAGGTTTGCTTTGAAAACGCTAATTTTATTTAAAAGTACCGTCCGAATGCTTTCTTCAGGTGCCGCTATTTCTTATGCTTTTTAACAGATATTATAAAACGGTGACATTTTAAAACGGTTAAGCGATTCGGTAATCACATTCTTGATGACGTTGATCATCCACTGCACTCTGAGTTAATTGTTGTGAAATTTTCCTGTAATATGCGCCGCAGCTTCCCATATCTTTCCTGCCGTACATCGACATATCAGCACTCTGTACTGCCCTTCGTCGCAAGCTAACTCGCGTGTACAGAAACGAAAATCCAGAGGGTCAACTTAGACCTGTATCCATAACGTTAGTGAATTTTATGTAAACTTATAGGTTTTGGGTAGTTTTTTAACTTACTCTTTGGTCGCAGTGAATGGAGCCATGCTTCGCTTAAACATTTTAGATGCTAACCTTCACAATAAAGCGTATTTCACTAACTCTCTCTCTCCAAACATATGTGTCAAGCCCTACCCAGCCATCTCCAGACTTGCGTCACTGATAGGTGGTTCGTTTGCACACTCTATAATTGTCGCTTTTTTGCTGCTGTTGTTGTTATTTCTCACGATGAACTTCTGTGTGTGATTTCAAAAGCCCAAAATAGTAAATAAATTGTTCCGGTTTACGCCAGTATGTATTTATAGTAGTTGATGAAGATTCCCCGACCGCTAACGGAACTCACTTGTTCCGCTCTGTTCTGCCTTACGCATCTTTTACGGGGCCCTGACAGTCGCCATAGCAGCTAGTAGATTACGCAGATAGTGGGCAGACGAGTGAGATCCGTTAACGATCGGTGAACACTCATCAACGAGTGTCAATATCTTCCGACCTAAACCGGTGAGACAACGAGCTCGTGGCGCAGTGGGTAGTGCGTTAGACTCTGATAAAAAAGGTCACGAGCTCTAGCCCCGAGTGGTGAACCATTTGGGTCTCGGTATGACTGGCTGACGACGACCGATAAACCAGAAATGGCCATCCAAGTCTCCCTTGTCTTTGCCGCCAGTATTATATGCCTATACTTCTAGGCGCTACGGTTGCTGTCAGGGTCTAAGAACTGGGGCTGAAGACTCGGCAAAGCGAAATTAGTGAGTTACGTTAGGTGGACGTTCATCAACTAGTGTCAATTTCTTTTTCCATAGCATCTCTCGACTACTTATTACTTGGCTTACTGTCAAACACGACCATTCTTAAACCCAGTGTGGAAGGCAATTGAAGAATGCCAATTATTCGAAATTCATCCTTCAAAGTAAATCAAGTATAATGCATTATTTTTGCTTACCGGAACGCGTCTCTTTTCTGCTGACGTTTCGGACAGCAGGGCTCAAATTGCAGACTCACCCACAAGACCACAAAACGGCGGCCGGAGGCGTGACCTAAAATCGCAGCTTGCAGCCCATATCGGAGAGACTGGCCACAAATTGGATATTCAAGCCCCGACCATTGTAGGCCCGGGAACCTCAAAAGCAGAGAGACTGAGGCTTAAGGAATGTTACTCAGACGCCAACTCTGTCAACAGACATCTGGACCTCACCGCAGCTTACAAAGTCCTACGCCATTACGTTAATAAAGGACAGTACCTGGTCAAACCGAGCCTAGGATTTTCAAACAAAGACGGCCTCGTGACGAAACCAACGGAAAAGGGAGCAGGATTACCAGCATTCTCTACCGTGGGGACAGAACACAACACTAAGTGCCGTTAAGTTCCGCCAAAATCCACGCACAGGGCCAAGCAGCAAGCGTAGGAAAATCAATCAGCCTATAGCCAACCCACAGCCACAGCTTTGAATTGCTGATCGATAATGTCAGTTCTCGCCGACCCAGCTGTGCGAAACGACAGCAGAGGAAGAAACACACTCCGGGGAGCAAAAATGATCCATGACTCTAAACCCGAAATCCGTACTTTTTAAGCTTGAAATCAACTACCGCACGGAGACAACGTAATTTAATTTGGCTTAACAAAACTGTTTCCCCTCGGGTCAAGCGGTTGGTGGGTTAGAGAAAGTTTTCTTTGTAAGTAGCTGGTGTGTGTACGTAGCACGGTGTAATTCCGCACCGAACGAAGACGTTGGGCATATACAGTAGCTTCCCTATCTCATGAAATATCACCCGGAATTCTGAAATGCTTTTTCGATGGGAACATATTAATTACGTATGGTTTTAAAAATGACGATCATACAACCTTATCTCAATATATTTCGGTCACGTCAGGATGCCAGCTTTTTAACGAGCTTCCTTGTGACCGCTAAGTAAAAGTATGTACTGTAAAAAGTAGCTGCTTATGTAGTTCGCCTTTTTATCATTGATTTTAACTGCCTTTGTAGATTCAAATATATTTTTTTGAAAACATGCACGAAAAAATTATTTTTTGTACTCTTTTAATAGAAAATTTCGCCTTCTTTAAATTTTATACGTAAAGGAAGTGCATCTTTCAATTTAAAAAAATTCTAATTATGAGCTTTTTTTACAATTTTCAGGTGTTCGTTCATAGAACATAGTATCCGTCAATTTGTTAATGCTGCCTTTACCATATAAAGCATGCTCCATATCTATTGCAATATTTAGTAAGAACTGTGTGAGTTCTTCCTAAGACTGTGGGCGAAAGCGTACTTTCCCTTAAACAGAGTCTATACAGTGCGCAGTTTGTAAACCTTGAATGTAAGTGTAGCATTCAGTAGGTTTCAAAATTATTCAGCAATTAAGGAACTTTTTTTAAAATCGAAAGATATCCTTCTTTTAATTTGCTACCAAACGAGTACAAGATATATTTTTTTTTCGTGCATGTTTTACAAAAAATATATTTGAATGTATAAAGGCGGTCAACATCAATGAGAAAGAGTCATACTATTTAAGTCGCTACTTTTTATAGTACGTACTTTTCCTGGCGATCAGAAAGAAGCTCGTTAAAAAGCCGGCATCCTGGAGTGTCCAAAATATGCTGAGATTAGGCAATATGTTTGTCTTTATTACAACCATCCGCAATTAATTCGTTCCAATCAAAAACTCATTTCAGAAGTCCGGGTGATATTTCATGAGATAGGGAATCTACTGTACATTTTATTTAATTGCCAATAGCTAACTAACCCTTCCCCAATTTTTACTACCCTGCTTTTTTCTACCGTTCTCGTATCATAAGTTAACTTATTGGTTGTATGATGACAAAATATATAGTTGCCGTTAAGTGGGGTCAACCAACCAGTACTTGCCCAGAGAATCATCCTCCCTCTTTTATTTTCAATTAGTCCTGAGGTAATATTAATTTCTTACAAACATTGGTTAACTGTTATACTAGTATTTAATACTTTTTTGATTCTATTCATTACTTTGATTCTACTTTATCGTTTTAAGATGATTAAATTGTGCCCAATATTTCGACGAACGGATTTTTTGCAAGGAAATGCCCCATACGGTAATTTCTTTCAAGGAAGCGCTCCGCAAAATGCAATTTATTAGTGAAAGGTATATTCAAAATTATTTTGCATGCTTGGTGTGACTCTCGGGATTCGCGGTGCAGTGACGAGGGTAAAAAAACGATATATGCAAAAGTACAGAAATGAGACGCAAAGAGACGACTGATTTCGTTTTCCCGTCCACAAGAAGCTGTCATTACCCGCATTGCAGAGAGGGAACTCCGTATATCAAAATGAATGGCAGCAGTTTGAGCTTTCCAGAGTTAATCGGATTTTTAAATCGCCTTCTTTGCTGGAGGGATGATTTCAGCTTAGGAGTGAAATTCGCATCTCACCTAGACGGTTATGATTTATCGTCTGGATATATACTGACAGAAGAGTTTGGATGATGAAATGAAGTGATGAGGAGACTTGCGGGACGCCTGAAAATATATTGAAAGGGGAACGATTATATCTTTTAGCAGTCGGTGCTTCTTCGCAATTCGGAAAACTGCTTAGCACTTTTTATTCTGTAATCGGAATCCTCTGTGTCTAATTCTTAAACTTCGGGATGAGATAAGTCGAAAAGTTCGATACAGGCAGTGCACTCATAAAAGTTGTCTTTTCTGGTAATAACATTTTATTGGTGTAAGTCGATAAATTTTTTGTACTCTAATAAGGCATTCTGTCTAAGACAAACCGGATAAAACGGCCTTCTTTTGTCAGGAAGGATGTTCTGATTGCTGAAGCCCTATAGACAGTTTCCCTTACGTACACTCCTTTTTTGAAATGTATACTGTTTCAAGTTGTGCGTAAAAGTTTAGCTGCAAAACGAGTGCATTGTCTCCGCAACACAAGATGCTATTAGCTTTGTTTGCCACACAGTGAAACTTCTCAGATGAATACTTATACCTATCCATATTTTACAAAAGTACTTTTAGCCAGAGTAGGATTAGGTGCGAAATTTTTTTATCGATATATGGTGGGGCAAATTGCCCAAATTATGAATGTGTACTGCTATAATTTCGATATACAGTAGTTGCCAAAGACCACGCAACTTTCGTAACTTTGTAAAAGTTTGATCATTACTCTAATACCAGTGTGAATGCATTTAGGAAAACTTATAAATAATAATGAACAACATTAAGCACTTTAGGTACTTAAAAGGACTATATGAATTACTAAGTGTTTGTAAAAAAAACTTTTCTCGATAATTCCGAGGTTCTGGAGACGTAAAATAAACTTATAAATTAAAACAAAAAATTTAGATATTTTATTAATTTGAAAACTTGAAGCAACCAATTTCTTTATATGCAAAGAACTTTTCTTTAGTCAAAATATTCTGTACATTTTACCGTTAGTGGAAAATGCATTAATTGAATGTCGTGGAAAAAAGTGTGTCATCACTTTCTCCTTTTTCAATGTCTTCATTGATAAATTGCGCATCTGTTCGACGATTACACCAAAAACTTTAAAAAAGGATGAACATAAAGACAGTGTTTTCCGATATTAGTTTTAATGAACATGGGCACGTTTCTGATAAGAAGAAATGCCTCAAAACGGCAAACGACATTGTCGGGAGTGAATAATGTCCGCAATGGAGTTCGGAAACTACTATTCCTAAGATAAATAAAAAAAACTTTATATAAGAGGTTACATCTTAGAAATTGCTTTGATTAGATATGCGGCTGACGAACTTCTGTGTATACCAAGGTAATGTAACAATGAAATTAGAGATTATTGACAATTGTTTTAAGTTATCTGAAGATAAACGCTTCAATTCGACTGGAGATGAAAGAACTTTCTTTTCTCTTTAAAACAGATTTTTTTCCGCA
>UYRU01046280.1:1053-14905 GCA_900617775.1 Dibothriocephalus latus | reverse complement strand
AGGCCGGTGCCAGATCTATCCATCAATTGAGGCTTAAATCAATCAGAGGCTTGTTTTGCTTCTGAAATGCGCGATTATCTTTGTGGCTGTGTATTTAAACTGATGACCCCTTTAGCAGGTGTGGGCAGCCACTTATGATACTACATCCCCGAGCCCACAGTTCTCTTATGGTCGTGTTGCGCGATCTGACCATGCACTCACTCTGACCTGTGTATTTACGAGGGCAATCTGAGCACTAAATGTTTTTCTTTTGCCACTTATATCGATGACGATGGAATAATGTACGAGTTTTAAAGCTCAAATGAATAAAATAAAATGATTACGGAGATCGAACAACGGTTTAGTCCCCTACATGCTTTGACTTTAGTTATACAGTAGATTGCATATCTGATGAAATGTGAAGATCAAAATTTGAGTGGGTAATTTAACCCACATTTGAGGTTGTTTATTCTGTTCATTGAGTTGACTTGAGGTGCAAAATACTGTTTAGTAGCAAAGAGTTCTGCTCAGATCGGTATACTGGGGCCAAATCCGAGGTTTGTTTATATCTAAGGAATCTCCTACGCTATTAAACGCCGCGGAAAATACACCTTGCTGTTGACTGTTATTATAAAGAAGAACATTAATAAAAAAAAAGCAGAAACTTTTTAATTATATATGTTCAGAGAACAGACAATTTTGTTTTGCGTTCATGAAATTAAGGTCAGTGTTATTATGAGATATTTAAGGAAATATATTTAAGGAGATATTTTAAGGAAAAGAAATGCGAAATAATTTTTAAAAATGCATGTTGTACATTTGCCAAGTGCTATGCCAGAAAATTGAGTAATAATCTTATAAGGCTGTTATTTGCTTCAGCCCACCTTAAATGTACATTGTATATTTGAAGGGTTACAGGCAAGGAATGCCCTTGAGGACCCTATTCGTATAAAGTAACCAAATTGATTGTACAGTCAATATGAAGTTGAAGGCAGGTACCATAACACACATTTGTGTGAGTTGTCGCAGGACATTACGAAACAGTTTTCTCAAAATCGTCGTTGATTGCCTCTCTGCTCTGCTTTTGTTATTGTAGACCTAAGCCTAAAAGTGCTAAATATAATGAATACTGTTCCGTACTAAAAAGAAAAGTTAGTCCTTTCATTTATAACAGAAGATTTACCCCTAATTTTAAGGGAAATCAAAAAACTGGCCATAAGTACCCATTCTGATCTTGCCTTTATCTTCAAAAGAATAAAGTACGCAGATATCTGACGCAAAAATATATAAGTCAAGCTCTTTTCCAAGAGGGAATTTGTTATAGAAAACTATTTCATTAATATTAAGCATATTCATTCGCAACTTTTTTAACGGACGTTCATTTTTCTGGGCAATTAGTTAAAATGTTCGGGTGGTTGTGAAACTATGACACAAACAGACAGATGCATAATAAAGAATGTTTAAAAGCTCGTTATTTAGGTAAATACCTTTAATGTATATCATATTTTAAGGTTTTTGGTAAACACCTGGAATATAGTCATTATTTATGGTCAATCGACTGAAGCCGGTGAAAATCGTAAAGTCCTAAATTCGCATTTCAATGAAGATCTGAACCTCTTCGTAATCGAAATCCAAAAATAATTACAAAGAAATGTGACAGAAGGAAATTACTCTTAGTAAACAAAAATGGTACGTTTGCAATTGCACGTGACAATTCCATTTAAAATTATTAGTCACTGACTGGCATTTCCGCCCATGAGCTTACGCAATATCTTACTCCTGTGATCTCCCAATGGGCCAAATCAAGCGAAAATGTGGTTGTTTTAGTCCAATGTAACTCAAACAATGCATAAACGAAAGAAAAAAACGAACAGTTCTCGGTAAACTGTGTTGGAATACATATTCGAAATTTGGGCCGTTCGGTAACAGGCATACATTACATTGAACGTATTATGGAAGCATATGTATCCGAATATTTTATAAAACGATTATTTTCTAATGTAATTGTACTTGTGCTGCTTTATTCACTCAGAGGTTTTGCACAAACAGGCTTCCTTTACATGTAAGACTTAAGTTTACACCCGATTACCACTTTTTCGGAATTTTCTTTTTTTCTAAAAAAGCCGCTTTTTCGATAAACCTTTATATTTCTTTATAAATCGCAATTTGCACTATTGTAAAGAACGACCATTGCTTTATTGTTGTAAGACTTTTGGAGCGGCAGATTGGGCTGCGTTTGAGTAACAGGGAGTTACTGGTAAAAATCCTTAGATTTCATAATTTAGAAAACCTACTGTATGGTAGGAGTTTATATAAATATAACAGCCGGGCATTAAATACCCCGCTTTGGGATAATAAACTGTTAACAGATTTTTGAAAGCACTATGAAATAACATAATATAGCATATCCAATCAAAGTGGCGCGCAGTAATTCGTCTAAATACGTATCTGATCCCCGTTTCCGAAATATAAAAGAAGAGATTTATAAATTACAGAGATAGCGAAGACTGTAAAACATGCAAGAATTCATTGAAAATATCCATTAGCACATAACTTAAACCAAGGGAATGGGATGTTTCCATTGGAATGCTGTTTTTGCGAATGATCCTGTATTTTTTCCGTAACGTTTACGGCTTCCTTCTCCTGAAGAACGATCCCACTGACGCCTTAGGCATCCCTAAAATGCTAGTGGAAACCTTTCATTTTTCGGCACCGTTTGTCAAGTGTCAGCAAAAGGCAGTTTAAGCACTTCCTGCTTGTCAAACTTGTCAAAACAAGACAGTTCGCGGAACCTTTTGCCCGTGTCGTGTACGCATAACAATCACATCATCTTCAGATAGCGATTGGGTTCAAATTCGGGAGACTGAACTTAACATGGAACTGTCTCCAAGAAGAAGACGAACCCTCTCAACGGCTATCTGTGGTCTCAATCAAAGCTAAAATCAGCCTCTAGTAAAAATCCTGATGTTAAAAGTCATTTGTCAAGCTTTTTGCAGATGACTTCTTAGGTCCTCGAAAATAAATTCAAAGAAAAACTTACATGTCGTCTACGTTTGCGTCTGACTAATACTGACAGTTGTTTTGCAGCAAACAAAACATTCTTGAGCTGTGGATCCTGAGAAATTTGCATGAGCTCTTTTCTACTTCAACGCCCCATAATGTAGTCACAGACAGTGGATTCTCTATCTTTATGAAATGTCAACTGAAACTCTGAAATGTGTTTTTGACTTGAACAAATTACTTGTATAGCGTTTTAATACTCATTACTGTGTAGCCTAATCGCAAAACATTTCTGTCACAATATGCTGCCAGCTTTTGAACGAGTTCCCCTCTGGCTGCCTGCAGCGACTCTCCTATGAACAAAATGACTGCTAATGCAGTGTGCACTGTTCTCATTCATTTTTACTGCTCTTATAAAACTAAAATATATTTTATAAAAAATTTTGGTGGACATATCTTTTCTGTTACTCGTTTTGTAGCAAGTTACACTTTCTCAAAAATGTATACTTGAAGAAATGGCGCCTTTCTGTTGTAATACATCACAACCTCATCGATCTTATAACCTTAAGTTGTTCAAATCGGAAGTAAATTTCACAATTTCGGTTGACGTTTGATTAAAAAGTTAAGGATTTTCCATTCTAAATATAATATTTTTCTCTCCCTCAAAAGATAGGGAATCTGTTGTATTTTTATACGGATAATGTTTTCAGGCGAGTTTAACATATTAAAGTGTTGCAGAATGATAGTTTAAGGTATTTTTTGTCTGAGCCTTAAAATAAACACTTATAAATGCTTGTAGAGGGGTCTCCGGTACTTGCGAATATCAACTGGTCGTGGGTAGCTTGGGCTCCTTAACCCCCGCGAGCACGGAGGTCGACTGTACATCTGCCGACCGTAAATTTTGTGATTTAGCATACGCGTATGTGTTTTCTGCGTTTTCCTTACAACATGCTTGAGGAGAACGGTGTTGAAATCCGAAAAAAACGTTATCTTCGTGTCTACTATTTTTTTACGATTCAATATTTCGAAAAGCAGTCGAGCAAATAACCTCTCCTTGCCAATGACATCTGAGACCGCATACCTCTTCCAGATGGCCAAAATGGTTTTCCTAGAGATGTGTTTAGTTTGGCCTGTACCAGTGCATCCCATAACTCATAAAACGGAACTACACTCCCATTCCATGCCAAGCAAATTCAAAAAAGCTCTTTTCATAAACAAAAATAAAGTAATGACATGGGACAAGTAGATTCAACACGTAACGGTACATCTACTTAAAAAGGGGATACTTCTTGTCAATGTAATAATTTGAAGAACTTTTTGAGATATTTACATTACGGAGCACGTAGTCAATTGTAAATACTCAATGCTGGTTACAATGCCTTTTAAATATTATTTTCGAATTACACGGCACGAACAACTACGCAGCCCTGCTTCACGCCGTTGATTACGGCGAAAACTTCGCAAAATCTCCCGTTATCCGTGAAGTGCATTACCATCCCGTTATAGAGCTAGCTCAAAGTATGCATGAGGCAATCACCATAATCAAACGTATACATATATTTCCGCAATTCACCGCGATTCTCCTTGTCTGAGGCTTTCGTCAAGTCTAGTAATGTAGAGTAGACATAGATTGACACCTGCCACTTCACTTGCAACTGGCTGGCGGTAAATTGCATGTGATTGTTCCACAATGCTGTCTGAAGCCAGCTGGACATTCGGGCGAATGTCGTGTTCTAGGTTGCAGTTAAGAAGAGGAAGAAAGATGCCAGCGAACATCTCCCCTGTGATCATGGGCAGTGTGATCTTTCAGACTTGACGGCTCCCTTCAGCTTCTCGAGATGGAAGATGGTTGTGCCCTTGAAATCTTGAGCTACTTGTCCTTGGAGTTACATCTCCTAAAATATTATTGAAGGTTTACCCGTCAGCCGGGGCTGACGCTCTTGTAGACTTCGGATGCGATCGTGTCGGAGTTCCGACTTTCCTGCTAGAAGATTGTTGCATGGCTCGGATGGTTTCTAATAGGGGAGGCTGGAGGTCGAGGTCATTGAATGTTTGCACTTGGAAGCGCAGATAGATAGCAGTGGCAGACATCATAGTTTGGCGTTTAAGGACACTTTGGAAGTGTTTGGCCCACCGGTTTAGAGTCCACCATCTATTCGTTAGCAGTTTTGTTCGATCGGAGCTGAGCAGAGGCGAAATTTGTTTGACTCAGGGAACATAGATCGAAGAATCCCTTTATTTATTTGAACTTTCCAGCTCACGCAGGAGTCAGTCCTCGCAGATAATAGTAGCAATGGAACGAGAAATAATTATTAAAGTTTGGTGGTAATCCAAAATCAAGAGCGTCGGCATATAGGTGAATGCGCAGGACTCTGAATGCCAGTGCCAGATCGATAAGTCGATTGACTGAGTTCCCATCGGAGGTCTAGGCTTAGTTGGCTTCTGGTGTGGGTGATTATCCTTGTGGCTGAGATTTGGTCTACTGCCGCCGAGTTGATTTAGCGTCCAATGATCCAACTTCTGCTGCGACTAATATTTCCGGTGGACTTTCATAGGGTAGGTTTTGATCATACGTCAGTTCCAAAGGCTGTTAGCAGACTATCGCGAGACGAGGGTTCTACGAAATAATGGAGCAATTTTGTGTAAGGAGAGGATAGGGACTGATGTTTCTATGCAAAATATACTGTAGTCTCACTACGAAGATATTTATTGCAATATGTAGCTAAGGCTGCTTATCTTAAACCACTGTCACATGAATAAACCAGAAACAACTGCCATTCATCCTCCCACCTACTTCTCGGACTAAAGTTTTTATTGTTTTGCTGGACCATTTGTTGTCCAGTTACGTGGCCATATGTGCGTAATCTCAAAGCTCAGGTCGGGGATTACATACGTCGAGAAACAGCACTGGTCGGCGTTGTCTATTGTAAAGGGATAATAACCCAAACCTCTCTGAGGGTTAATGAGGCACAGATGAAATTCGCTGCCTGCGCAGTGAGTGGATATGTGCTTTTAATAATAAGTGTTAATCGAAGGTATGCAAACAGCAGTAAGCACTTCAACTTTTCTGGGGCTGTATTTGGTTGTGTGTACCGGAGGTACTCTGATGAAACATTCATCAATCGACTCCGATGTCAAGTAGAATTTTTTGAAGGACATGTGCGAGCGAGCACAGTCAATGCCCACGCAAGAGCGAAGGCTTCGATCAATCACAGGATCATTCGTTATGCGCGATCGGTTAATTTTTTGTCCATGAATCCGACAAAGAGCTTTGGAATACGTACCGAAATTTCACGCAGTAAAATGCTTCCATGCACAAACATTTTTCCTCTTCTAAATTGTGAATGCAGAAGGTGACCTAACGCATGAGCAGTCGTGATTGAAATTAAACTTGGTAGTTTAGCATATCAGAAGAAGAAGCGATCACTGGCACAAGAGTTTTATTGACCTTATGTTTTGGATTCCGTCGCGAATCCTTAATCATAGGTAATCGTAGAGAAGTGTGAGACATGCGCAGATAAGGTAGATACATGCACAGATTTCACTGTATTTATAGTTCGTAGCGTTCACCCGCATGCGTATCATAAATGTCAGTTACTGTAGTCACCGCTTGACAATTATAGTACGCATGCAGGTGACCGCTACGAAATATAAATACCGTCTAAAATTTCATTTCGACATTACCTTGGAAAACGGTAAAACACACCGAAATCCGTCAGCTGAATATCCAATTAAAACACTTTTTAAAGAGGTAACCTATTATAGAAAGTTTTTTATCAATCTTAGGAATAACAATGTCAGAGTTATGTTGCGGATGTTCTTTGTGCTCGACAGTGTGTTTTGCTCTTTTGAGGCATTTCTAAATATGATCCACATGGCCACCTTCATTAGAACTAATACCGAAAACTCGTTTTTCGGTAAATGCTCTAGATGTATATATAATTTTAAAGGTTTTGATGTAAACCTCGAACAGAAGATCAAGTGATCGATGAACAAATGAAGACACTGAAAACGCAGAAAATTATAATAGAATTTAAAGGACGATAGTAAATAAATAGCTATCCATTAATGCTAATGTGTACAAAACATTTTGACCAAAAAGTGGTAACGTTATGTTTTAAACTTAGCAAACATTTAAATTTATTATTTTAATTTATCTTTCTTAGCAAACACTTCCTACTCCTTATACTTATTTTAAGTTTTAAATATGCCTAATGCTGTTTATTATTATTCCTAAGTCTTCGTTAATGCGTTCACGCTGGTATGCGAGTAATCATCAAACGTTTACAAAGTTATGCATGTTACACATTTTTTGGCCCAAACTGTAAATAAGCATAGAAAACAACTCGGGTAACCTAAAGCAAGTGGAGAGATACCTTTTAAGCTGCATAACGTTCACTAATTCCGAAACGGAATAAACAGAAGATTACCAGATTTTGCGAAATCCCGGCATATGCTTGGCCATTTTGTTCACATGTTTAGTCTTACAATACAACGTTATGTTAATCAAATACTCAAAAGAAAAGGTAGTTCTTCCATTTATAGCTAAAACTGCATCATTTATTTTCAGGTAAATTTTAAACAATGGTCAAAGTTCGCCATTCTTATTTTGACGTTGCCTTGGAAGAAGGCGTATGTTCAAATACTCGTTAGCAGAATATCCTATTAACGTGCTTTTTAAAGAGTCATTCTATTATGGAAAGTTTATTAATTTGCCGTATGTATAAAGATATGCGACTTCTGTTTTGGATGTTGTTTTGCCAGAAAATATATTTTGATGTTTTGGCTAGTGTGTAACGATGGCCCATCTTCATAAGAACTACTATCCAAAAGGTCACATTTTCAACAGATGCTTCTAAGAAATATCTTATTTTAAAGATAATGATATACAAGTTGAGCAGTATGTTACTTTATTAAAAAATGTTTAACAAACTTAATTTGTGAAATATTTGCCGGAATTTAAGGGATGATATGAAAATAATTGCAGTCCAATACCTGAAATATTTATAAAGACATTTTATGTAAAACAAATAGTATGGTTGCGATTTAATCTGGCACCTAGATTTACATTATTTTTCAAATTTATATCTATTTTTTACTTCTTCAAAAATTCAGGCTTCTTTTAAAAAGCTGGTATTTCTAAACAAACAATTAGTATTTTTATTACTTCTAAGCTCTTATTTCATTTTAAGTTGTTCATTATAATTTCAAAGTTTCTGTTTGTGTTTTAATGCCTCTTTTTGAGTAATCATCAACCACTTGCGAATTTCGGCATTTTGCATATATATGTGTCTTAGGATAAAGTTGCTCTCACCAATCAGGCTACATATGTTAATCTCGCTGGGCTTTCAAGGTTCAATCTAGAGTTCTCGCATCCGGTTGCATAGCGATGCGTAACATATGCAGAAAATGGGTTCGAATCCCCAGTGGTGCACACTTAGGTTTGGAAATGTCTACCTGATGACGACTAATAAGTTGGAAGTGTTCATTGTTTTCGCCCTTGTCGGTACTCCAATCTCTATATAGATATATCTTTCCAGACTGAAATCCAATATCGGCATCTCACTGGCATCTCAGAGTTATGTAGCATCATCTCCAGTCTACTCACACTACTATCGTTTCATTTACAGTAGATTTCCTACCCCATTAAACTTCAACCACAATTCTGAGAAGTATTGTTGATTAAAACAAATACTGATTATTTCGCGGCCTAATCTCAATTTATTTCAATCAGTTCAGAATGCCAGCTTTTAAACGTGCTTCTTCCTGTTCGCTCACAGAAAGTATTTTCTGTAAAAAATGACTATTTGAATAATATGCATTTTACTCCTTTATGTTCATGACCCTCATAAATTTAATATATTTACAGTAAACGTGTACGCCTATATGATTTCTTGTGCACGTTCGGTAGCGAATTATGCGTTCTTCAAAACTCATAGTCAAAGCAGTGTTATCCTTATGTTCAAAAATATTTTTAAATATAAGATATTTTATGACTATGATGTGTTCATTCATTACTTATCATACCTGTCAATTTGTTGACGCCGGGATAGTTAACGTGGTTGGGCGGCAAGACGCGGAGCAGGGGCCGGTCACACTACGTATAAATTTGCACTGGATTTTGAGGTAATAAAGAAAGGGGTTGGGGTTAAAGGAAAAGATAAATTTAGAGGTGCCGTTAAGTTTTCGGTTATGATTAAGGTTGGTGTTAGTGTGAATCCAGCGTAAGACCATTTGTTTTAATGGAGGCATTCTTTTAAACGTTAATTGCTGAGCGGCATATAACCGGATGGGATCAAAACAATAACTGTATTGAAAATTTATTTTGTGTCTGAAATTCACCTGAGTAACTAATGTCTATGCCATAAAAGTTGTCTTCTTTCCTTATTTATAATCTAACTGACGACCACTATAGAGGTTTTAATTTAAGGAGATGTTCGAAGCCGTGGGTGCGTGGCCAGATAACAATTCAACCAATGCCAGTGCCCGCAGAAAATCGGTTCATACTCTCTTAAACGGCTGCTCTAAAATAAGCCCTTTATGTCAGGACTAGGTGGTTGCGTCTGTGCCAGTGCCCTATGTGAACTCCGACTCACTCAGTCTTCCTCCTCAGCCAGCTAAATGTTACTGAAGTCACGAGGTGGGTGACTCATAAATTTACCCTAAGCCTGGACGTCAAATACTTATATACTAGTCGTACTCTTGTAGACACCAGCTGATAGGCGGTGTCAGTTAAAATGCCTAGAGGCGCCGTCCTGGTCGGATAATTCCGGCAGGCAAGAGAACGACACTCCTCCCCCTTCATTCACATTTTGGCACTGGGCCCAAAAGTGCCCAGAAAGTGGCCATAACCAGCCAAAGAAATGGTAAGATGCAGCATTTATTTTCTATCCCAGAATATTTTAACCGAAATTCCGCAATGTATTTTTTATTTATAAAAAATTTGAGTAGTGTTCTAAGATTAAGTACCATGCAGTCTAATCCCCAGAGTTTTCAGTCTCTTTAGGATTCTGGATTTTTTGAACAAACACCTTTCCTGTCGCCTGCAACGCTCAAACTGAGAAGTAGATGTAATCGCTGGGACAAGCATTGAACACCCGTCGAAGATATTGTATTTCAGATAAGTACGATATCCTGGACGGCTGTTCAAAGGAATAGTTATCCGCGCAACTTTGTCAACCACTGCATGTGCAACCGAGATAAGCAAGAAAATTGCACCGAACCCAAAATTTGGCGAGCGATTCCCGACGTCAAAATCGTCTCGGAAGCCGTCGGCCGCCCTCTCGCACCACTTGCAGATGGAGTTGCAGGCAAGCCTGAGCCAACTATAAGGTGCCACGGCAAAAAACTTCTGGAGTCATCTTAAGGATCTGGTGCAGTTGCGAATAAATAAACTGTGTCGGCGAAACTGGAAGACTTCTCAAGAAGTGAATTGTCGAACACGTGGCAGCAGTTCGGAGAAACGATACCAATACCCAAGGTGCGGCTCATTCGACGAGACCCGACCGCGCATTCAAATGTAATGAGGCCGGAATTCTCGCGAAAGTTGACAATCGTGAGTCGCCGTTTACAAGAGTAATGGTTCACGGGCCTTCAGTCTATAATCAAGTGCAACGATCTGTCCAATCCAAAATCCGTGCTGAGGCTCACTTTGGACAAAGCACTTCGCCATTCCAGGAACGCACAGGCGAACGCGTCATCTAACGCCAGCACCAGAGGGCCAGATGAGTGAGCAATCATGACGTCCTATTCCACCGCGTACGATGAAAGTTGCGGTTGTCGTAATTGTTGGCAAAGGGGGCAAAGGACACACGAGCCCCCCAGCGGTCAATCTCACGGACGGTCAGCAGCGAACAAGCAGGTCAAAGTTCCTGCGCCGAGCACGGATATAATAACAGGCAAGCAGCGAGGCTGAAACAGCCCGGGCAAACAGGAACAACCACCACGTTACTCTGATGATGAAAAAAATGTGTGTCCGAAACGTCAGTCCCAATATAACTCGGTCCATGCCCTTGAACCTTCTTCTTCGTCTTCTTTGGGGTTGACGAAAACGATAATCTCATAATTGGACAGTTTAAAAAAACCAAGCGATAGCCCTTCTTCAAGTGGGATATTTAGAAAAAGTGTAACCCCCTATCAAATACTTACCACCAACAACATTGTTGTTCATGTTTTCTATAAGATATATCTAAATCTATAAGGGCATCGAAATTCAACGGGAAAATGCATACAACTTAGGGTGTCATTTACGCTGATTTTGCTCTCTGTAGCCGGCCGAAATGAGCCTCGAAGCAGTTTCATGTGACAGAAATGTTTTGCGAATTGTGTTGCAAGATAACTACTATTGTTAACCCTCTTAAGTAATCTTGTTGGATAGATAAAAATTCAGAATTATAGTTATCACTTCATGAAGTGGCATATATACGGTACTTATTAAGAATTTGAAAAATGTGCCAGATCTGAGGCTGCTCGCTTATAAGATTGTGTCATGTAAATGAAAAAATTGCATCCTCAAACTATTTTTGTCCGACTCGTTTTCGAGTCTTCATCTCCATTAGTCTCGTTGACTGACTGATCACAATGAAGGGGATAAATATGTAAAAAGTAAATAGAATCGAAGGCAAAGAGAAGAAAACAACTATTTACATGCTTAGAGAACATTTTTAGACTTCAACGAAACGTACAATGCAGCCATTATTTTTTTCTGAAGTTTTACATCATGAAAAGTGTGGAAAACTTAGCGGAATATGTAATCCTAAATACGGTTCGATGCATATACACACTCGTCCATTTTTCCAAACCCCCGTGTAACTCGTAAGCAAAAATGACTACCTAGCCAGCGAATACTTGTTGCATCCATAGTTTATCCGCTAGGGATCCATCATGTGCTCCCTGCATGATGGAGTAATCGAAAATCTGCGTAATGCAAGCAATTACAGTAGATTCCCTATCTCATGAACTGTCACCCGGAATTCTGAAATGCTTTTTCGATTCAAACATATTACTTACGTATGGTCGTAAGAATGACGATCGTACAGCTTAACCTCAATATATTTTGGTCACATGAGGATACGAATTTTTTAATTAGCATCTTTCTGACAGCTATTAAAAGGTACGTACTGTAAAAAGTGGCTACTTAAGTTGTATGCACTTTTTGGTCATTGACTTTGACTGCTTTTATAAATTCAAATATATTTTCTGGAAAACATAAACGAAAAAACTATTTCTTGTACTCGTTTGATAGCAAATTGTGCCTTCTTTGAATTTTATACTTAAAGAAGGGATATCTTTCGGTTTTAAAAAAACTGAGTACAGTCTACGCTCTAACCACGAGGTCCCACCGGGAGCCGGGAGTTTAATGGTAGATAAGTCAAGTTACGCGCCAAGGCAAATCCAACGTATGAAATCGACCGATTCTGATATAGTAAACTGGATATCCAAGCCGGATTTCCAGAATACTCAATCTACAATCTACCAGTTGACTACTAGTTTTAGTAGGATTTAGTAGATTCGAATAGTAAACTTGGCTCAATTGTGGAAAACCTAGGTGGCATCAGTAGGATTTTAAATAAAGACAATATGAACATGACTCGAGGACAGTTTACGAACTAACCACCTGAGTTATAGGATCCCAACGGGAAGGCGTGGGTAGGGGCCTCGCAGCTCAGTTGGGTAGGGCGTTAGTAGATTCCAAGCCTTGCTCTTTTCGTCATGAGTTCGAACTCCTAAGAAATAGAGGTTAATAACGTTTAAAGAAAAGGTGATTGAAGGATTTCTGGATGAAGCAATGCATTTCATCACACTTGTTCACTCCCTTCGGTAAGGGGAAATAGAAGTTTGCACCGTTGTCCATACTCAAACACCTGTGTTAGAAGTGACGTTTAGCTAGGCTATTGATTAGAGTTCCTGATGTTAGTTAATTCAATGATAGACTAATATGCTTGTTCATTAGGCCGGCATCTGAATGCCACATTTACCCGAGGATGCATTAACACAGACTTGCAATTTGGCGAAAATACTGACTCCTCCCCTTGACCACTCACCCCTCCCGTCCGGGTGGCAAAAAAGGGTTTTCAACGGTATGTCAGTCCTCAGCGAATAGCCTTACTAGATTCTGTGTCCACGGCGGCAGGAAGTGTGCATTCAAACGATGACTCATTTAGATGCTATAAAGATCTGTCATCGGCTTAACAAGCACTACGAGGACAAAGTAAAAGTGTCAGTTAGGGTCACTTCCGACAGCAATAATTGAATTTGAGCTTTTTAGGTACTAGTGATGATGATTGTGAGAAATATAACTTAAGAACTAAAGATCCTATTCTTCTGCTATTCTTTACAGTGGGAGGAGCCTCTTTTATTTCGATTTCCGATATGAAATGTATATCCCTATGGTAAAAATCAGGGTAAATAGATGCTCACCAATCGGTACGGATCTCACTCGTTCCGTTGTGTTGCGCCTTGGGACTCGCTCTCGAGCCAACTAGCGGCCGCTCAACGGCTAGCATATATTATAGGCAGAAATACATTACTGACACCCTCCGACTGAGCCCGTGGCTCAGTGCTTACAGCGTTCGACATCTAACTAGCAAGTTCGCGGATTCAAAATTCGGGGTTGCTAAACCTGGGGTTGGGTATGTCTGACTTAGGACGGCTAATAAGCCAGAAATGGCCATTCCAGTCCCCTTTTCTTTGCCGGCAATACTATCTGCCTATAACAAAACATATTCCGATCCATTAATATGAGTTAAAGTTCAAAAACCTCTTTGAAAAAAAATGGCGAAAATTTCTTGGCAAATTTTTTATGCCGGATTCGAATAAATGCACTGAAATAGTTAGCTTTGTAGACTGTCTCCATAAATCTGTAGTTGTCTAC
>UYRU01046253.1:1356-13603 GCA_900617775.1 Dibothriocephalus latus | reverse complement strand
AATCCTTAATCATAGGTAATAGTAGAACAGTCTGAGACATGCGCAGATAGGGCGATACATGCACATTATAGTAGTCGTGGTCCAATTTGGCACCCTTATATGAATGCCCAACGCTCTTTCCGTCTACACGTCTTTCTTCTCTTTGCACCGTCAACATTTTGATCATCTCAGACAAAAAGCTCTCTTATTGAGTATGGCAGAAATTATTTTTCGCTGATATTAAATTTTCTGACGCATTAGTCCTGTTGTTCTGTGTGGAAAGGGTTGTCAAGCCCAGCTGACAGACGAGGAAACAGCTTTTTTAATCGCATGCATAGCACCGGCATAGCAAAAATGCACCGGTTGGATGTGAAATTTCGAAACGCCACAAGACAGCTCAATACGTATAATATGCCTATTGCTCCTATGGGTTTAAAAGTTGTGAAAACTCTCAGTTAAGAATTCAAAAAATAAATTGGCGTGCGTAGGTTTACTTTCGATAAACAGTTATATCATTATTAACTAAGTGAAGATGCGGATTGGTAGAAAATCGTGTGATGGTCAGGGTCGGGGGGGATAAAAGTGCGATCAGCAACCTAATCAGCGTCAGGGAAGTGGCTGCCGGGAAGGATGGGTAGCTGTGGGCGGTTGAATTGGTGACTTTCGGCCTTTGTAACTGCGGCGCCTTTACGAGGTTCTTTTGGGCGCACAGGACCGGTTGACATAACCTGATTGCAGTCGATTCTGCCGCAGCCAAGAGAAGCTGTCCGGAGAATTTTGAATAGCTGGAGGGTACGTTGTAGATCACTCGAGAGCCTATCCGGCATCTACGCGTTGATCTGAGTCAACCATGTACGCTAGAGTAAAGCTTTTAATGTTCTTTATTTGGTCCTTTTCTAACCATCTGGAAGATGTTCTCGTACACTTTTGGAAAAACGCCGGCTCTTGCGAGCAGTACATTCTGCCCCACAGGATGAGGTAAATGAATAGATGGACATAGAATGGTCTGGGGTGGCAGTTCTTCCCTGCTCTCTCCGTATAGAACAGAGTAGTCGAGACACTCATAGATGAATTTCAAACCCATCGCTCTGTTAACCTGCACGTCTTTCTTCTGTTTGTGCTGTGAAAATGTCGACCCTATCGAACAAAAAGCTCGCTATTATTGGGTATTGCAGAAACTATTTTTGCTGTTATTAACTTTTTCTGAAGCATTAGTCCTGTTGTTCTGTGTGGAAAGGGTTGTCAAGCCCAGCTGACAGACGAGGAAACAGCTTTTTTAATCGCATGCATAGCACCGGCATAGCAAAAAAGCACCGGTTGAAATTGAAATTTTGAAACGCTACAAAGCAGCTTGATTCGTGTAACATACCTACAGTTCATGTAGGTTTGTAAATATCTCGCTCTGGAAAGACAAAAGAGCAATGCATGGGAACATGAAGCTGAGGCCTTGTGCTAATTTCCAAGGGGATTAGGGCTATTCTCAAGGTGGAGGTTATGGTTAAGCTCAGGATTATTGGTCCAGGGTGACGTTCAGAGCAAAGGTTACGGTTTCGGTTGGAGATAGGTTTGGGATTAGAGTTTCTGTTGAGGTTGGGGCAGTGAACCGATCATGTTTGCTCTATGTGGAATTTTGCTTAAAGTCGCCTGTATTGCCGGGTGAGGAACCCCTAGTTACGATTCTTACTGACAGTAAATGGCTTTTTTGCCCCCTAAACCGGCTGCGTGGTAGATACAGTGGACCAACACGGGCGCAAGATCAGATCACAGCAGATGTTATTCGGGTTGCGCTCCCATAACAAATGCCGAATATAGGGGGTGGGGTGGGGAGGTAGTAGGACGCATTGATACAGGCTCCGGCAACAACCAATTATGACCATTATGACACTCTCCCCCAGGCCCACAAGCCCCGGCCGCCTGTGTCTGATCCCACCTTCGGTTTTCTTGACTCTGCCTTGACACCAGACACAGGTAGATGAGGGAAGAACGAGTGGGGGTAGATGCAACGTCAGTCTACTCCCAATTAAAACTATTCCACACAAAAATAATTGTCCCTGAACAACCCTGTTTTGAAGCACACGGCTGACATCGTCGGAATCGACGATCAAACTGTCGAATGGGGTTTTTTGTTGATGCCATGAATTTCGTCTACTAGCTTTACCCAATGAATGCACAGAATAGTTGTCATATGAAAGACATTTGAAGTTTTATTTAGTCTGAACGAGATGGGGGCGGAAGATAACGCCAAAAAATTATGTAGAGTAGGCCTGAATGCTCATGGGGGTGAGGAGTTTCCGAGCACAATGACCAATCTCGAATAGGGTAAACGTGAACAGGTTTTTAGTTATTCGGGTGCATACTTTGTGTGTAAATATGCCTTGTTTGGAGACTTTTTCAATTATATGCGCACAGGCTTCAGAGTTTACTTTCAAACTAATTTATTTTGTACCGTTTCTATAAATATTTCAGGGCCTAACCGGAATCAGGTTGTATTGCAGCCACATGGTGCTCTGTTCGTTTATGGCGGTGGCCATCCTCCCCTATTTCCGTTTGTGTCCGAAATGACGCTGAACTTTTATAACTCAGAAAACTATGAGGGTTGTAAAATTTTTATGGGTTTTGTAGATGAAGTGTTATATTGGAACCATTTGGTCATATTGCAGATGCTAAGCTCATAAGGCTTACTATTTATTACTTACTGACAAAACGCGAGAACTCTGATTCACCACCATGCACATAGAGAACCTGGAGAGAGTCACTATATTCGATCAAATTGGGCGGGGGAGGCGGAGTGCCCAGGATTCCCCTGGCGAGACGCACGCTACACATATAAGATCTGCACAGGTCCGACTGTTGAATGCTGAATACATGCCAGCTGCCTTGAGGTCATTTACTGCTAAGTAAACGCTTCCAATCTCCCTTACGTACAGCCACTTGGTCGACTTCCTTTCGGACAGGCACCTGTGTTCAGACTGTCGCGGCTGCCCAAGCGCCACCTGAACACGCCACCTTTCGGCCGATGCTATATCAGCCACTATACAAGCCCCCCCCTTGGGTATTGCGACACACCAAATTAACAACATTTCAATTTACTCCAAAAACCTATTAAACCAACTGCCAACACTGTCTCACTCTCTCTCCCTCTCATGCATGACTGGACGCAGTCAACCCCAGCCTCGAATTCGCCAGTGACCAATGCTAACTGGGACAACAATGTAATAAATTCCTTCCACTGATGCCTTCTGTATTTTTCTTACAACTCACGATTTGGTCTGATGGTTTTAGTGCTCTATGTATAAGCATTGCTTAGACACTACAAGTTCAATAGTCGAACTCACTTCAGGCCTTATTGGCAGTACCGGCTTAACTACGCTTGCCTGGCCACATAAACTCGAGGGATAAGTCCTTTGGACTATAACACCCACTAGTAAACGTTTTTCTTCGCACTAGCTGCGAATAAGCGGACATATTACTGGTCCCTAACGCGAACCACAATTGTAGCCTCACTACAAACTAAAACCTTAAACATGACTTGTATTACAAGGGGTACCACAGCATTTGTTTAAGGCTTATAATCAACTCCTTTTCATAGAATTTAAACGAAATGTGGCGGAGAGTTCCAAAAGTAGACAGGAAATTGAGTTTTTGCATTTGCGACACAAATTTCGTCACATAAACGGGCAGAACACTTGAATGTTTGCTCTGAAATTGCTTTGGTAAGGGGACATTCAATTGCGACATTCAGTTAAGAGGATTTTAACGAGAGAACACTGACGTTCATCACAGACGTTCATTGTGAGCGTTCATTTTTTTTCAATTGGGTTTCACGTTACGTTGGTCCCAAACATAGTTTGTGTTATTTAAAACTTGTCTTAATTTAAATATTTCTGTAATACTAATCCATTCAGTGATTGGGGTTTTCCGAAACCCCAAACTGACATCTTCTGGGCGTCATGAGGCTTAGTAGACTGTGTCTTCAACAGAAAACGCAGTTACATGCCAGAAAATACTTCTCCGCACACAGTGATGACTGCATGCTTCTAATTACACCATTTATCTACATCTCTAGTTTTATAAATTAATTGACATCTGGATAGGTGAATCTTATGAAACCACCATAGCTGCGACGTCGCTACCCACGAAAGAAAACTAAATGGTCTTTGTCCTATTCAAACCTATCTCAAGCATGACAAACGGCTAAGGCGTTAACCCGCACTCTTGGAGAATATTTCTGAAACTAATGTCAAGGCGATCGAGAGCGGACGCGACCGCAGCGGCTGACAAATTCAAACAATCCGTCCATGTGAGCATCATATGACCTGATGTCCACCATACTTAATAGGCCTCCGCGTGGAAGACTCGACTCGCACATGTGCGAGAGCACCATACGGTCTACTGCAGACTAGAAAAGGCCCGATTTATCACGTTATATGGAAACATATCAAAGCATCTCAAACGTGTCAGATTTATTATGCTGGGGGAGAATGGATTATTCAAAGTGCGCTTCACACTCCCTGTTTTTTCTATGCACCAATTGGCAGTCCGGGCCTGCCATTCAACAAGTACTAGTTTAAGGCGTACGTCTACTAAGACGTGCCACCACACACGTTTAGGCCAGTATTTCTTGGCTCGCGTGGAATTAATGCCTTGAGTTACCCTGGCTCTCACTCTGGCTCTGACGCACCTATCGCAGTGACTTAAGTCAATAAGTAAGACCCTTGCCTTTGCAATCTTTAGGTCCGGTTCCGCGTGTGAAGAAAAGAATTGGGACGCCGGGCGAAAGGAATAGTATATTCTGTACAGAGGTAATGGAGAATCGGTTGGAGGGAGTTGGCAGTCAGACGAGAATGCGTCCACACCCGAGAGGGGCGGCGTCCGAATTTTGAGAGCGCGGCATTCATCGTAGTCAGCTCCTGTGTGACTCAACTTTTAAGGTGCTTGGTCAGACTGGATTGGATTAGGCAAACACTGCTGCGCACGCGCTACAAGTCGCGAGAGGCCACAGTTTGAGCATTGCACGCGCAGTCGGATCGCTACACGTCCACCTTAACTCTACCTTGCATTTGAACCGAACGCTAACCGTAAGGCTAACAATAACTTGGTTGACATTTGGTGCAAAGCCATTCTTATTAGGGGGAGGGTTCCTAGTCCCGTGTCATGCCAGGGGAAGGCATAACATAAATCCTTACCCAATTCTTCCTGCGGATATCCAACTACATAGAAATGGATAAATATAACTAGGTGTGAGCATGCGTATCATATTTTTGATTGACTGTCTTTGTATAACTGAGAAAGCCCACTCAGTCATGTTCGCAAGACCTCCGTTTGCTTGCGCTGAGTGTCGTAAATTTTGACTGGAAGACTTTGAGATTTTGTGATAGCATCATTTTTTCTGTAAAAAAAAGGCTAGATAAAAATCTAAGATGCCATCCTTAGGTTTTTATTAGTATAGCATACCTGCTTATCTGATTTAAGTAGGCATGATATGTTAGAGTTAGATGGCTGGCTGGACTTAATGAAATGCCTATGGGATAGGTTAATGAATGTGATTAGTTCTGCGAAAATTCCTATTTTACGACTGGCAAGTCGTTTTGGCAAACAATTATTTTCGGTCACTCCTCCTTGGGCGGATACATGGAAATGGAGAATGAACTAGTCATTTATGTACACTGGTTATGTTCGAGTATCCTGTGACTCAATATCCAGTCGTAACGCGTAAACCAATTCCCGGTGATAACAGCAATTTGTATGGTGTTGTACTATTAAATAACTAGTGGAGAATAAACAATGTACAAACCTCAATAGTAGATACACGTTGTCAATAATAAAAGGGGGTGGCCACATATCGCCCGACTCTAAACAAAGAAAAATTGTTTATTCAATAATGTCACACGTGTGCAAGGCGAAGCCAGGCATGGGAGAGCGTGTGTGAAGGAGAGGGGGTGGCCATTGCTTTCATGTTAATTTGGAGCCAGTTCAATTAGTGAGTTGCATTTTCCGAGGGGGTGTCGCGTATAGAGGCCCATGCTACGTTGGCCGAGAGGTGGTGTGTTCAAGTGTCCCTTTGGCAGTTGCGAATGTTTTGGAGACGCATGTGGGCTCGAACGGAAGTCGGTCAAGGGTCTTCAAATCAGCGAGTCGCAAACAGTTGCCTGTGCGAAGTCGCTTGCAGTGAGAAAGGGGGCATTGAACAAGGGAGGGAGAATTCATTGTTGGTTATCACCCACAAAGTCGGTCACGGGTCTTCAGCTCTACAAGCCGATGATGAGGCAGCGGGCATTGAACAAGGGGAGGAGGCGGACGGTAGTTTTAGGTGAAGGGGAAAATGTTATGCAGGTCAGACAGAATATCACCGGAAATGGACGTAAAGAATTCCAAAAATTGTTTAGCCAAAGGTAGCAGCTTGTGTGGTTCTCGTAGTAAGGAGGGGTTGGTTAGTCATCTCATTGTTTCCTCTTCTCTTGCATGCCGGAGTCGGCGTGTTAGGGTCTCTTGGGTGCGGTCAACGGTTAGCTAAACGGTCGGGCTTGAGGTAATTTTTACGGTTATCCGATCCAATCTTCTTTAATCACTAAACTTGGGTTTCCTGTGTTCCGTCTGTTTACACGCTTCCTAATTTGCATCTATCATATTGCGCATCTTTTTCAATACCTTGTTGGGGTATTAAAAGCAAACGCATGATAGAAATGCAAATAAACTCAACGCCTTCTGCAGATTTCCTTAATTATCTCGTTCATTTGCCCTACTATATAAACTAAAGCTATCAGCCTTCCTGTTCTACAGTAAGCCCTGCGTTCTATTTTCTTAGGGGACTTTTGTATTAGATCCTTGTCAATGACTATTCTAAATATTACGAAATATAATGAAAGCCAGAGCCTGCGCTATGAAACTATGACGAAAGCATTCTCGTGGCCACATTATGCGATGATATCGTCATCAGGTTAGCGGCTGACTCCGCAAGAAAATACGCTCGAAAAGACACACCTACGTTACCACCGTTAGTAAGTACTCAGTGTTGTCTTTTACTTTGCGTAACAGTGTCCGTCCAATTAGTTGCACAACTACTTCAATCCAGCATGCAAAAAACATGAAGCCTTCTTCAACCTCTACGCATTCGTAAAAATTCCTGCGCCCTTAAAGAAATCGTTGCATTCAAAGGTAGAATATGATTGTTAGTTCGTGGAAATAAATTTTGAAAGGCCTTAGGAGTCAAACCAGATGAGCTACAGAGGATGCAAAGACTGACCTCCTTCACTTCAATGTTTCTGTGAATCGTGCATAAGCAAAATACACAGTTGGCTTACGGGTAATTGTTTACTCGGTTCTCAATAATAGCGTCAGAGGATGTGAAATTACTTATCAGGATAAGAGTACGGCAGTAAAAAATGCTGATCTTTTGCCAGGGCAACGGTTGTTAAAAGATTTAATTGTGCTGTATACTTTTTAGGAAAATTGCCGTTTGTAAATGCGTCAAATTTTAGTTCTTAAGGCGTTTCATTATATTTTTCGGGATTCATTGTTTACTTGATCTCTGAAAAAATTTCCATTCATCGTTTAATGCTTCTGCTTGGAATACTACCATGTGTCATACACATCTTTTCAAATTGCAAATGCACGTTAGATAACTCTCTAAAACCCGATACAATAGTTTCAAATAATGACTCTATACGGAATGAGTTTTTTAACGACCTTAGACAGTCGCCCATTGTACATCACCTTTACTGAAAAGATATATGTCATGCTTTGACTAAACTGATAATGACTGGTTTTGGAAATGTTTTCATCGAATAAATTGTTGAAAACTGCCTGCCAAGCATGTTCATATAAGTATTCTTAGCGCATGTAAAACTGTATATTGCTAGAAATATTTTTCACCGAAAATTTCCCAACTAATTGATGCCAATTACTCCAGTCATTTTCGATTGCTGCATAAAATCCTCTATTTTCGTTTTATTAGGCAATATCAGAAGTCATTTCTTCATTCTATAAAAAACCACATTTTCCAACCCGGTATACGAAGGGAGGCAAGTGAGTTTTAAAAAAACATTTGTGTTCACAACCACTCGTGAGGTACTTCCACAATAAGTCGCGTGGCAGTTCTCAGTGAACATCAGGCGGGTGTCTTGGTAGTAGCAGGCTGATTAACACAAATTAACTTCCCACAAATTGGCGCTGGTCGCTTCATTTAAAATCATGCCCTTCCTCCTAGTGGAAAAGTTGAAGAGATACAGTAGATAGGATCTCTCATGAAATGTTAACGGAAATTCTGGGGTGTCGATAGGTGCGGGAAAAGTTCGGAGGAAGAAGATGCGATGATTGGAACAAAATGGTTATTGGACTAGCGCTTCGGATTCTCACTCTAAATCATCCTCTAACACAGTCACAGACCTGACAGCCTCAGATGATGGAATCGAGTGAGCATCCGAGAAGTTAGGCTAATAAACTTCTTTTTTCAATAATCGCATCTTCTTCTTCTGGATTGCTTTTGCGCTTTGTAAGGGTTACTTAGGCGGAGCTGTAATATTGCGTTCCGAAATTCTGGCTACTGAATGAATTTTTCGGCCGCCGGCAAAAACTACATTCGTTAAAGACTGAATACCTGAGTACCATGACGCGTTCATATTGGTTCTCGGTGACCCTGTATAGTTTTTGCTTAGGAACATAACATAAACAATTATTTCTTTAATTTCTTTGGTGGCAAATTAGGTATTCTTTCAAAGCATTCATTACAAACACACGACAACTTTCGAAGAAGATACAGTTTAAAATTCAGATTTCCAAAACCGCGTAATATCCATTCAGACGGCATCTTCTCTGTCCGTCTACTAATGTTACTCATGGTCTATAGAACTTGGTCCATAATTATTATGAGCCCTATATGCCTTTTTTAATATCGCCCCTGCGCAGAATTTGTATAACATGTAGTATAGGAACCCCAAGCGCCAATTCAACTGCAGGCCAGATTTAAAATTATTCGAAAACTGAAAAATCTTTAATACCATTTCTTCAAGTATGAATTTGAAGATCTGATTTGTTACCAAATAATTGCAACAAGAAACTTCTTGTGCCCATTTTCCATTCAATATATTTAAATTTATGAGAGCATCGGAAATCGACGTTAAAAAATCATAGTGCGTAAGTTATTGTATTTTGGCCGAGTTTAGTGTTTACAGGCGACCAGAAGGAAACCGATTCGACAGCCAGCATCATAACGTGGTTGAAAGATCTTAGGAGTATGCTGCATGAAAATCAATATTACAGCCGCAAACGCACTCCAGAAGTTCGATTAACACCTCATGTGGTAGGCCCGCTGCCGAAATTTGCTTTTGAATGGGCATAAGAAGTGGTTTTCGGAATATTCTGTCGGTAAAATATACTTTTCTTTGTTGAATGAACGCTCACTGGTCGGTTACGGGACTCATTCGTCCTGTTCTACCTTGACACTCACTCTCCAGCCCCCTCCGGCAGGCAAATAGCGACTGATAGCATGGGCCGGTGGTGCACCACGTGGGGTTGGATATACCTGAATGATGACGGCAAATGAGTTAGAAATAGCCATTCCAGCCTCCATTGCCGGCCATGTTCATCTGCCTAAACTTCTAACGGCTGCGCGGCTGCTGATAGGGGATCAAGAGTGTGCCCTAAAGCAGAGTTGGACGAGTGAGTTCCGTCAGTGATCAGTAAACGTTCATCAACAATTGTCACTATTCCCGACCCAAACCGGTAGGACAAAGAGCCCGTGGCTCAATGATTACAACATTGGATTTCTGACCAAAAGGTCGCAAGTTCGAACCTAGGGTGATGCACCACTTGGAGTTGAGTACGACTGACCGACTGATTATGGCCAATAAGCCAGAAATGGGCATTGCAGTCTCCCTTTTATTTTCCGGTAATGATAATTAGAATACATTTTTTGACAAAGACGAGGGTGACCCGAATGGTCATTTCTGGCTTATCAGCCGTTATAAGGCAACCATACCCAACCCAAGAAGGTGCACCATCCGAGGCTCAAACAGGCGCCCTTTTGTTCAGAAGTCCAACGCTCCGAACATTAAGACACGGGTTCGTATTCTGGCCGGTTTATATGGGCTTCGAAGTTCACTAAGAAAGGGCGCTCTACTTACTTTACTCTACTCAACGGAACACACGGCAACAGGACGGATATATGACGCTAATTCTCAAGTCGCAGCTCATCCGACGAAACCCAGTCACACATTCAAATTTTACGAGGCCGAAATTCGCACGAGTTGAAAAGCCCGTGATTCGCGAGCTACTTGAGTCGTGGTTCACGGGCCTTTAGTCTATAAACAAGTGCAATGACCTGTCCAATCTTTATTCGGCACCGAGGCTCAGTTTGACAGAAGCATTATCCATTGGTGGAATGCACAGGCCAACGCATCTTCTAACACCAATATCAAAAACAGATAGACGAACAATCATTATACCCCAGTCCAGCATGGGTGAATAAGTTCAGCAGGTCACAACCCCTACGCCGTCTATCAAGCAGTTAGCGCACAAACGGAAAAATATCCTCGATAGAGTGGCATAGCGACTTTATCCTATAAATACCGCAACTCCCTCTGTATGAATTACCCGTTTCTGTTATTGTCTCTGATTATGGATCTGAGAGGGAATCCAAAAGGGCAAGCGAATGAAGTTCTTATCCCAGCGACCACATTCGCTTCTTCTCAATTTCCTCTTGGGACTCGCATCTTTGCTTGTATTGGTAGATGTCGGTTTCCAGGTGCGCAGTTCAAGGTAATTGGCACTCAGTGGTTCACTAACTCCCGCTGGCGCCTGCTGACTGCACCTGCTGCGGGTTCGAGAACAGCGGAGTTTCGTCCACACCGGCTCAACAATGCCTATCTGACCAAGGGAGAGAGCGGCTCTAGTCTCTTGAATCTACTCCAAGTTTGAGGTTTAGTTTTGAGGACATCAAAATGTCTACCAGAACGGTTACTGCCTCCTCAAGCTTTTAGTTTTATTTTCAGCACACCTACAAAGGCCCGCGCCAGTTCATAATAGGAGCTGCAGCAAATCCAGGCCGCAAACATCCAGATTATCGATTGGATGCAGTCCTGGTTCCCAGACGAATACAATCTTCAATTAATAGGTGTTCTGGGGGTGATATGAACAATTCACTCGAGCAAATTGTAAAAGTCTGCGACCTTCGCGGAATTCAAGCCCAAACCCTACGAGAATCACAAGCTTACGCACATAGGTAAAAATTTAGAACCCGAAATACTGAACTGTATTATTGTGCACGGGAAATGCTGCATACTGGGAATCAGATTCAACAAAAACAAGGGACACCACGCCGACCACCTTCGGTTAACCGATTGTCGTCAGCTAGTTGTACAACCTAAGCAACCCTGCTAGGTACCTCAGCGTACTGGCTAAGTACTCATCGTACTATTTAAGTTAAGCGGTTCTTGGACCTTATACCTTCAGTCTCCATCGCTGGAGAAGAGACTGGGTGGAGCTCTCCAGATCCGCTGCGGCAAACCGCCACGCATGGAGAGGTACCGTTCAAGACATCATTGAGGCCGGCTAGATCAGGCATGACCACAGCCGTAACAAGTAAAAGTAGTTAATGATTACCTGCACACTTTTACGTGCTCACCTCCTGCAGTCAACCGCCTAGACTGGCTGCCTCAGAACCAGGTCACTATAAATACCGAAGGCACAAAGCCCCAGCTATATGAATAACATGTTGCAAGCCCAATTGCCGTCACAGTTAATATTTAATACTGGAGCCTCATCGGTTTGGTGGGAAGATCGTCGAAAACAAGGCCTGCATTCGACGACTTGCAATGCTGACAAACCCATGCTGTTGCTGTGGCTGATATGTACGCAACCACTGATAAAACAAGCATCAGCGACCTAGGTGCTTCCCGCGACAAAAAAACTACATCTGGGTCGTCTTACTGCTTCCGCTACAAGTTCGGCCAAGGCGGGGTTCGGTATTAGAAACGATCCCAGTTAATTAATACTGGCTGACCAGTTTGCAATTAGGCACGAAACCTATACTTCGAACGAATTAAACAACAGAAAGACAAATTATCTGGTGTTAATTAAATGCAACTTCTAGCCTAGTATTGGCTTTGTGTAGGCAAAGTACTAGAGTACTTTCAGATCCATCGGTAATGGAGCGCCTGCTCCTCCCAACCAGGTTATCAAATTCAATGGTATACCGACGAAGACCGACAGGGACATTGCCAAGCAATTTGATGTCCAATTCACCACGGCTGCAGCCCATAAATCATCGAAA
>UYRU01046237.1:0-10386 GCA_900617775.1 Dibothriocephalus latus | reverse complement strand
GCAAAGTCTACTGTCACTATATACTAAGCTTAGGCGGTGTTTACGGCTGCGGTCTACGCCCCCTCTCTGTGCGGCCATCTTGAATTGTCTTGTCGCCGCTTAAATGCAGTTGAGAGGGTTGAGTGGCGTAGGTAGCGGCGCGCCTACCATCACTATACCTGACCAAAGTCACCGTCTGTGCTCTTGGGCAAATGGTGGACATCTTCGCTTGTGATGGTCGAACTAACACACAACACACGATCTCTGGTAGTGAGGTAGGTCTGATGGGTAATTTTTTTCCTGTTTGGGTGGACAAACTGACTTCCACCTAGAGACATCCGGGAACGGAGCAAACATTCAGAGCGAAGGTTGATGTGGGCGGAGGGCCCAACGCTGGTGTTTCTTCTGCACATTGTGTTCGCGTTGATTTGTCGTCACTGTTAAGACAGATGCTAACGTCTACCGCAGGGCCAGTCGACGCACTGATTTAGCGTTGGGGTTGACCTCATACTCGAAGGGAACAGGTGCTAACAATTTATTATTATTTTGGCACGCGAGTCAAGTATCCTTACCAATTCTCTCAGGTTCCTTGTGTTTGATTGACTTCGATATTTCCACGTATATAAATTTGCTTGCGGCAAATCTTAATACCTGTAATCCTGGACGAGACCCTCGTAAGACTATGTCTCCTTGTACTTTTTTACTGCGAACCTTGTCTGAACTTTCTCATATAACGCCCTTGTTGGTGGAGGATTATCGGTCATAACTAAGACTTGAGTTTTAGTCGACATTGCATGTCCTTCCAACGCAACAAACAATAAAACTTTTACAGTGGTCGCCAACAGTACTGAGTCTAACGGAGGGATTTACTGCCTTGGTAAATATTAGAAAGCTGAATGGATTTACGTTTTGCTACTACTCGAGTTTAGTAACGTATAGTATGTCACCAGGATGCCTAACCTCCCTATGCACGCGTCGCTACTTCTCAAGATAGCAACAACTTAACTACGTCCTATCAAAGTAGAAACCAACTCTCAAGTGGATAGGCGGTCCAATTGAGCTTACTCGACAAAGCGGAAGACTTGTGACAGGTAACCCTACGAAGCTGTGCAGTTCATTGGGCTTTAAGCAAAAGCGGATATAATTCGAAGAAACAGCCCATTCTGGGCCAAAACAAAGATACCACACTCTTGTGCACTAAATCATCTCTTGACCATTTCCACAAAAGTCTATAAATTTGGAGGACGTTGCGAAACTCGGATGGTTTTTATACAGTTGCAACCCACACAGAGATTGGATCTCAGGAAAGCAACGACCATTGCAGACATATCTGATGCGTAGTTAGTCATCACCAACGCTTCTATTTTCATGGAAACGCCCAGGAAGTTGTGCTGATTAGTTTTCATTCTTAGTACTCAGCACACACCTATTATCTGGTTCAGGTTGTCACGGTCGATTGCCTAGTTCTTCATGCTTATCCATCGTAACCTAAACGCGTGAAACTCCGGAGCAATATGACTCACTGATACACTACTGACCTCTTGCCTGGACACGAAACACCAGTGGACCTTTCTGTTCTGCTAGTGAAGTGGGCAGCCTCCCCCGTGGGCGTTAGCGATGACTCTTTCGGCTCCAAACTGTCTGTCTCGTCACCGGAAACTATCTAATCTAGACCGCATATTTTATCACAGTAGGTGTGCAACCTATGTTTTCACGTTGAGCCTAGTCCCAAATATGCAATCTCAAAGAAATATAACTTTCTAGTAATACTAACCTATAAGTATGGAAGAAAGAGTGAAGATGGCTTATATGGCCCCCTAACCAGGATGTGAGGACGGAAACCATCGGCAGTATGGGCAACATAAGGTTAGGGTTCTGGTTCTATATAGGGTTAATTCTAAAATGAACAGTAAAGTAAGTTATGGTTAGGTTTAGGATAAAGGATGATGAGCTTTACCTGTAGAATTAGGATGTACAGGATCAGGTTCAAGGTTAGGGCCACAGTTTAGGTTTATATTAGGGCATGACAATACTGACTCTGCGCATGTATCACCCTATTCTACGGTTACCTCTAATGAGGGGTTCTCGACAGAATCCGAAACGTCAGGCAAATACACTTCTTGTCCCAGCGATCGCATCTTCTACTTCTGAATATTTACTCTGCCTGGGATTACACACAGGACCACATTTATTACTTGAACGAGGTGTTCCTATTCCACTGACCTATTTAGACGGCCATGTAAGTAATCCTTACCGATGAGATCTAGCTTGTAGAAGCGGAGTGGGTTCATAGGACGAGGAGCACAGTTTACGTATGTTCCTGTGTATCCACCAAATTAGTCGCAGTCTTGGAGTTGGTTGTTCCGGGATACAATGCAACATTCAGCAACCTGCTGTCAAGAACAACCAGTTTCAGCACTTCCACGAGGGGATTTTGGAGAAAGTGTCTGCACTCTTACGCAACGAAAGAGGAACCGTTGGGTAAGTGGTTTAAGTGTTCTGCCAGAGCTCAGACGAAAATAGATTTAGATTATACAAGAAGGCGTAGGAGGGACAGGCAATGGATATCTGACTTTCGAAAGTTTGATAGCATCTCTGCAGAATATGATGCGAAACCCATTTCCCTACTTTCTAATAATTTGCATAGGCCCCCTCTGTTGACAGCCAAACTCGCGCGCCAGCATTGCCTCTTCATACAGTTTTAAAAGGGAAAAACAATCACAATGATATGAAAACTTATGCTTTACTTATTTTACCTAAGAAACGCAAAGTGGTTAAGAGTCAGTGTCTGGGCACCCAGTTCTTCTGTTGTGGTCCTTGCCAGTCTTGACTATCCTCGTAGGCAATTTTATTTTTCAATACCAAGCCCAATGTGGTTATTGTTTCAAACAGCTGGAAGCAAGCTTTGGTGACTTTTTGCCCAGAAAAAATGACTCTCTGTAACTGACTCATACTCATATCCAGTCAGCCTTGCGGACGCAGTAGAAACACTTACAGATAAAGTCCGCTGTGGACGATACTGTAATTTTGTTAGATGATAAAAATGCGTAGGACTTTTTTCGCGGCTGCTTGTGCATTATAAACCCCCCCCTCACTGGGCAGTCGCTTCGACGGTGGAGAGTTCGAGAAGGTCCGGCGCGACCAAAGCGTGCTCTTCGACATAGTCAATCGCAGGCGACCTTGATACTGTCTAGCTAAAAACGCAGGAATTCGATTATACGTATTGTGGGGCATCCAATTATCCATATCTGCAATCAAAAAGCCTTAATAGGTGGTTTCCCGGTCTATGAAAGTTTCCTAAAGGTTCTTTGTTAGAGCCGTTGTACTGCATTGATGAATCGCAAAGGATACTACTGTGGAGCTCCACAACGTTTGCGAAAGGCATTTTAGACGGAACACAAAACCGGCCCTTTTCCCAGGAAAATATCGTTTTGATATGCTCATTAACTGACCAATAGGGGTTTTACTTTACAAACGTAGCCATCACAGCTCCTTGAAGAAAGTCTGGAACTGCGTCTGCTTACCATATCAGACGACGAAACCATTCCGAAGCTGGATCCAATAATAACATGAGCAGATTAACTTTGTTGAGCCTGGAACCCCTAAAAAGCGCTCGGTGGTACATGGGAATGGGACCCCCCGGTTATAGAGGTGGGCTTGTGCTAAATTCCAGAAGGAGTACCTATTGCCGTGTTGCAGCCCTAATCCTAAAATCAAGCCTTACACAAGCTCTCCCCCTAACGTTACACATAAACACCTAGACACTACCTGCCTTAGCCCCGACCGTAGCACTAACCTTTAACTTGCTCCTACACTTATCCACAACCCTAAGCCTTATCCCCAATTTCTCTGCATCAGGAGAGGGTCCAATTCCCACCTCCTAACTAGCGCTCACCGAGCATGCGAGCAAATTTTGTCGTTAACCGTTTCGAGCACCTCACATCTTCTTTTCGATTATTTCCTGGGATTCGCATGCTCGCTTGTATTTACGGTAAATGGGTTAACAAACCAATAATAACCGAAATGTTGAAATGTTTTTTTCCTATTTAGAATGGTTACTTGAAGGGGCTGCGATAATAATTATCGTGCAACATCATCCCACAATATTTCACTCACGTCAGGAATGGATTTACTTCAGATCACGTGCAAAAACTACGCCCAGAAACAAAACACTACCTAAGTAGTCTGTGTTTTTCTTGTTAATTTCCAACGCCCTTTTGAATTTTAATATATTTTATAAAAAGCATGCATGAGAATATTCTGTCTCGCATACATTTGGTACAGAATTACGTCTTCTTTATATTTTATACCTGAAGTAGGGAGACCTTTTGACCTAGATGTTTCTTATTATGAGATTTTTAAGACTGTGAAATGACCGTTCATAAAGCATCGTACGTGTCCACTTATTATTGCTGCTTATAAAGTATAGACCAAGGTCCATAGGCATTGAAAATTTTTATCTGTGTTATCTGACTTCTTTTCAGTAGTGTAGAGAGGTATGTGGTTACCTAAGACGGAAAATATACAACATACAAGTTGCCGACCCTGAATGAATGTATAATAGCAGGTTGGGTTAAGAATAAATCAGAAATCGAAAAACGTTTTTAAGACCAACTCTTACCTCTTCTTGAAATATATATCCTATTGAACGTGTAATTTGCTAGCAAACAAGGACAAACTTGTGGTTTTATGAATTTTTGCTATAGAATAAATTCCAATTATAAAGACATCGGGGCAAAACTATCTCGTAGGCCGCCTAAATATATATTCCCCCGCCCAACTCTCTTACATAATTTGTGTGTAAACATTTAAGTCTTGGTTAGTGGATGTAAATCAATATTTAATTAGGTGGGAATTGATCAAAAATATTAAGTTAAAGAAACTTATATTTGTTTCAGTATACCAAATAGAATCAAGTCCATCAATATAAATTCTTGTTGCCCAGGCAACTGGTGCCTATTAAGGGAAATTCAACCTTATATTGGCGGAATTTAACGAAAAAGGGAAAGTCGGGTTACCGAAAATGTAAAAGTAGGTTACTGTTATAAATAAAATTAAATAGAACCTCTAAAGACAGTCCTGCCGACATTAGAAATAAATGAGCGAACACCATACTACTTTAATATTCATTTTATAAATTGTAGCTTGTCCAGGCGGCCGGGAAGGAACTCATACGGAGCCAGTAGCATGACGAAATTGATATCTTGGGGGGAGTTCTTCTGTACGATATGCAATATTACAACCCTACTTAAGTAGCATCCTCTAATCTAAAAAAATAGTTCAGAATTTCAGTAAGCATTTTATGAAATAGCAAAATTACCGTATCTGCCAGCATCAGCTGGTGAGACCTCAACCCCAAGTGGTATGTCCACGTTTGACCCTCAGTCGTTTGACCCTCGATGATAGCCATCAACGGCAAATAATCCAAACCTGATCCTCTTTTTTGGCAAAGTAACTTCCTCCCCCGCCTTTAGTTTCTTCTCGCTGTGTGCCGGCCTGCGTGGACTGCCCCAAGGCGAAGCGACACTGTTGCCCTGCAAATAAAATAAATTGTTACACGTCACTCCTCCACGTGGAGACACCCCCGCATACAGACAGCAAAGCCGGTTTGACTGTGTATCGAATGTTTCGCACGGCGCGTGGTCTCCATAACTTGCTAAGGGCCGGGGTGGTTTTGAAAAAAGTTTAGAACGCCGCAGCTAGGCTTGTTCACATAACTCGAACAGTCTGTCCACCGTTTTTTTTGTTGGCTAAAAGCTTAACCAGTTGGAATAGACTGAACCGGCTTTTTGCCCAAGGGAGTAAAAAGGAAGAAAACTCTAAGTAAAGACGAGGTTTGATCACAAAGTTTCCTCCTATAATATCAATTAATAAAATGCTAAATAAATATGATCTTTCCAAAATTATGAAGACTTCCAGATTGCGACGTAGCCGCATGAAGTTTAGAGGTTATATGACCCCTGCTTGGCCTCAGACTGCCACCGCTGTGTCTGTTTACATTAATCAAACTTTAGCGTTCTGGTTGATTCAGTGGCGTTCCACACTTGTCAAGGTGGTTCTTTCGGTTGATTATTCGACTGCTATGTTCGGCTCGTGCTATGTACTGTCGCCGTAGATTCCCCTTAGAATTTAAATGACTTCTTAAAAGGACGACCATGCCCCGTAAACTTCCCCATAAAAGAGAAGAGCTAGGGCTTTCCTTTATGATCCCACCCGGCAGGGCATGGATACAGAAGTCGCCGTAATACAAGTGACTGCATTAAATTCCAGGGAAATTAGGATAAGAATTAAGTTTACCGTGAGAGTTTGTGAGAATTGGAGTTAGGGTTAAGGTCAGGGTTGTGGGTAGGCTTAGGGCTAGGATGAGGGAATATGTACACTCCTAAAATTTGTTGAAGAGCCGCCTTTAATATGTAGAGGGGTTCCCATTCCCGTGTCCCATCGAGGGAAGGGGGTAATATGCATTTCCGACCGAAGATTCCTATCTGCGTTCTCATGGTGCTAAGAAATTGCTTTCAATAGTCAACTACCGACTATTTGCCGACACGCTTTATGGCAAAAGTCCATCTGAAAAGGAAACTTGTGAAAATGAGAGCGTGATACGCTATGGAACCGTCCCCATTAGCGTTCGGGGCGCCGTGCTTACTGGATTCCCAGTGCATTTAGTGTCCAATAAGAGTCTGTGCTATTCCAGCTCTACTTGAAATTAATTATATTGAAAAAAAACGCCTTCGATTTGCAATTTACATGGAAATTTGAGTTTAGGCTTTGGACATGTCCCCATCCTGGAAGCTCTAGAGAGAATGGTACATACTCAGCTAATTGAAAGGCTTCTGGTAAATATAAATCCCAGTTCCTTTACATTCAAATGTGTTTGCGTAGCATTAACCGAAGAAATCATACAACAATCAAACCTGGCCATTCCAACTTATATAACATTGATACCACATACATCCTACCTCCAGATCTTCACTAAAGCAGGCATGGAACTTCTCCGCATTAAGTACTAACTGCAAAACAACTCGCAATAAACTTTTAGATGGAAATGCAGATTCTTGCCTCAGAAGGTAGTTCATCAAAGGAAAACATGAAGCTCGATCCCCACGTTGTCTTGCGTTTCACTTTTACCAACAGGTTCAGAACCAGGACGGGAAAAATTCCCAACTTCCTGCCTGTTCCTAGTGAGCCTGTCGTCTGAGTCCGCAATTCTGGCTCTGTCACCGTTGGAAATGGCAACATAATACTCGTTTTGCCGGTGGAGATCGGCCGGGCTTGTAATCCGATCAACGCATGTACTTTGGAACTTCTCTGTCCACTTGCTGTACTTTACACGACTCTGAATCGATAGTACTTTGAAAGGCGCCAATCAAAGTGGGCTGTACAAACCGTGTTGGACAGCGAGGTCTAAGTCAGATAGAACGTAGTCAGTCTTTTTTCAAAATCTTCTACAAGGAAAACCACAGAAGGCGTGAACTTCTCATTCTGCGGCGGAAAGTGCATTTGCAAACTTTAGCAAAACTTGTGTGACAACCTAGGAGATAGCTGATGCGTGCTGCAATCGCTTCTTCTGACCTACGCTTGCCAAATATATTCATGGGTATCCCACGAGGTGCTCGGGCCTTGATTCGTTTGTAGTGCCCCTGGGGATTTGTGGAAGTGTTGTTACATCCCGCTTGTTCTCTACTTAATAAACTTCTTGATTCTATACAAGACCTAATTCGGACAAATACTGTATGAAGTTCCCTAGAGTTAGGCACTAGTTGGAAATTTTAAAAAGGCCGTAGACAGCAGTACGTATTACTCATTTGTTTTTTAACATCTGATTTCTTGTTGACATCGGTAAAGTACAAGTAGACCTATCTTCTGCAGGATAAAATGGGGGTTTCGTGAGTATGTTGTCCTTGTTGACTTTTTCGCGGCCAAAATTTTCGCTTTGTCATCAATTGTTTACGCCTGTTGCCACTGGTTGCTTCGACTTTTCCCTTAACTCCTTCTAGCTGAATGCTTTGTTTTCCAGTGCCTATGTTAAATTATGTTGCTAGGGCATTACGGTATTTTGAAATATTAGGATTCTTAACTAGTCTGACGCCTTGCCCGATAAGCGTGATTTAAGTCTACCCCTCAGACTGAATTTTATGCTTTTTCATCCGCCTCGCCCTCTTCAATTTCCTCCGGCATTCAGTTCTTCCTATCCGTCTATTTTTAGTTTTTTTTATCCGGTATTCATTATTGGGATGCGGACATTTATTAGACCGGATGTGTGGGTCACCTAAGTTCTTTATATAGTAGCAGTTATATATAGGGAAGAGGAACTGCGATTATCTTTTCTGACATATTTGCCGCCATCAGTCAGTCATACTCAGGTCAATAATACCGGACGTTTAAACGGTTGCGAATGTGGTGAAGGTACATTTTGGTCCGCTAAGCACTCTGCTAACTACGATCCAGCATACTCGAAACAGCATGGGCGATGGGAACCTTGTTGTTACTTTAGATAACCTCTCTACAAACCCGAAGTTATCCCGACCCTATCGGTGTATTTACCACCAGGCCAGGATCGTGAACGCCCCTTTAAATTATAAATATGCCCAATTATTTTGCTTTTTGATTCAAAGATTTCCTGGCATTCAGAAATACTCGCATGGCCAGCTACACCTCAAGCCTTATAGGTTTCCGATTAACTATTTATGGACCTTATAATCCATTCAGAGGCGTTTAATCTGCTTGCCCGGGAAGTTATCAACTTTGATGTCTCAACTGGACTCCAACAAACCGTATTTTACAGAGAAAGTCACCTTACTTCTTTTCGTTAGTTCGTTTAGACGAAAACGAGCGTTGCAGTGGTAGTAAACAAGTTAACTTATAGAACATATCTAAAGTTACAAAATCTTCTTGGCCCCATTTAATCGCTTCTTAAATGCCGGCCTTCGGGGGCATTTTTAGATAACCAGTGGAACCTCTGGAGAAATCAAAGGAGAAATCAAGTAGATTTTAAATCAACAAATGTTTCCCGGGACGAAATTATCGGGGTAGAGGTACGCAAACCTAATAAAAAGAATACGACAGACAAGGCTTCACTGACAGCAGGTCGGCATGCTGACCTAGTGCGAGGCATTCGTATTGTTCCTAAACATGTTCTCTCCTATACAGGGATCGAACCTGTACCACCTGGCACTGGGGGCTGCCATCTGTGAAAATCCTTCAGTAGTTATCTCCTCGTGAGTTCTAAGGCATGACCTCTTTGGGGGTTCAAGTGCCCAGTCAGCCAGCAGACAGGCGTCCGCGACGGAAGCATTCGAGTCACCATGTGCAAACTGGCCGCCGGCTATCAATCCTTTGGATAACGGGTGCTTCTTGCCCAAATGCATTGATGGCGACGAGTTCTGGCTATAGTTTGAGTCCAGAACGTGGTGATTAGTAATTTGGCCAATATCATACATTTCTGTCCCCCTTTTAGCAGGGTATCTTGGCGAAATTCAAAGCGCGTATAGAGTAATAGCTTACCTTCACGTGGTGCATCGATTTTCTGCTTTATACTTCCGTGCACGCGGTCACGGACAGGCAGAATGAAGCCAATGGTAAAGAGGCTGGGCAACTTAATTAATTCAAGCCCGGCATATCATGCAGTAGTGGTTAACTCACGCTTTCTTGGCCGCAACTCAACCTAAACGGTAGTTCGGGCGACTATTGTAATCAATCCTCCCTGTTGCTTATGGAGGGAAAATTAAATAGATGTTCTTCATTTCCCCCCACCGTCCCAGGTTGATGGTCTGACTACAACCTTCTTTCTTTCTTTTATACTGATTCCAGCTACAAGATTTGTATTGGGAAGATTTTGGCCACTAATGTCCAGTAGATGTGGATAAGAATACAAGATATCTGAAGAAGAATTACTTCTTAGTAGATTACGCGAATTTCCTAGTGTTAGATCAATCTTAGACATACGTCATGCTTATATAGTAGGCTACGCTCTTCAACACACACTCAAGAAGTTCTTCTCCGCGTTATAGTATTACCTTTTCGATATGGGAACAAGAACAGCTAAGAAGTGTGTGTTATCAATGCGACATTTCTCTATTTAAGACCAATTTTTACCGTTTGTGCTCTTTATTATTTTTTTTTCACCTCACACTGTAACTCCGACCGGTTTGATTCAAGTGTTTCTTTCGATCGCCTACTCGGAAGATCGTTACCGTCTGGTACAGAAGGAGTGTCATTTGTGTTATAACGACGGGTTCAGCGTCGCTAATGTTATAACGATGACATCTGACGTGTGTACCATTGAATTACGGCCTGTTGAAATCCCCAAGGAAGAACACAATAGGAAGGGCGTAACTTTTGGATCCACAGAGGGACGGGTTTTATTGTGTACAAAACCCGGAGGAACTGTCTCGGGTGGCTGTTGCC
>UYRU01046220.1:3597-14987 GCA_900617775.1 Dibothriocephalus latus | reverse complement strand
GACAAGCATCTCGCGCAGGCGACTGACGCAGCATGAGCCGGCATCTACGCGAGACGCCACGCCATCCCCTCCCCCATGTTCGCCTTTAGTTATGAGAGCTCAACCTGAATAATGCCCGCTGTACCTTCACTTAGCCTGCGTACTGGTCCCACGTTGTCCCACAAACGGGTCGCGAGATAGCCGTTGAGCATCGTAGACACCCTAACAGAATACGGAAAACAAGTAACAGAATCAACTCCAGCAGTAAAACAAAGCCCAGAAATTATGATTCCTAGGAGACTTATCGTGCAGGGAAGTTCACGGTGAGCATTTTATACTCAATGAAGTTGCCTTACAACATGAGAATCAGTAAATGGTTATAACTTCCTGCCACTGCAGGGCAGAACTTGACGGCTCTGAGATGTCTGCAGTTAAGGTAAGGGCCTATATTAGAGTTAGAGTTAGGAGGATTAGAATTAATGTCCGAGTACGAGAATGGACACTCCTGAAATTTATGGCAAAACCGCCTGTAGTACGGCACGGCGCAGTGATATCCGTTTCCAACCAAGCCATAAAAAAGGTAGATCCACTAAGGACAGTAGAGGTATTCTCTGTAATGTTATTTCTCAAGACATCTTGACGAAAACACGGGAACAGTGAAATCACAGAACAGCAGCCGCTGAGCAGCGACTAGACTAGAGAGTCCATCACGGAATGCCGTAAAGAGTTGGCAGACTTCAGTAAAGAAGAGAAGAGAGACTGACACAGTGGTCGGTTCTCGTACCTATGTAGTCATCTTGGAACCTGAAAATTTTGTGACCTTGTCGTAATCAGTTGACATGGCGGGACACAAGCAGGTGGCTCAGACGCATTGTATGTAGTAGAGTAGTATACTTGAAATTGCCACAGGTTGATCTAGAACAGACTGACTAATCTAAAAACCGACCTACCTGCGCCCAAATTCTCCATATATAGTTAACGGCGGGTTCAGGGCGTTGACGGAGCCACTGCCGGAATTCACTCTTAAGAAAAAATGTGCCCTACTGGTATTGAAATGGTAAAAAAGGAACAACAGAATGGCTACGTCTGTTGGTAAGGCACAGTGTTTGGCTTAATTCTCAAAGACCAAGGAATTTGGTTACAAACCTAAGACCATTCTGGTCTAACTTCCAGTAAATGACCCATCGCAATAACTATTAACCAAAATTCTGAAATTCGACTTCGGTTGGTAGGGGTGGATTAAGCGGGATTGTAATATTTTATTGTGCATTCTCGGATATTTCAAGCATGGTGGGAAGGAACTCTATCTATCCGGTTGCCTGCCAAGACCGCATTGAGTAAAAAATAACTACCGACCACGTATGAATTATAAATTTATTATAAATCCCTGTATACACGCAAATATATTTTTGCATAAATCATGTACAAAATAGTCTTTATTACAGTTATTTGTTAGTATACAAAGTCTTCTCTTTGTTTTCTGCTCAAAGTAAGGGCACATTTTGGTTGTAAAAAGTTTTCAATTGTGGGCGTCGTATCGCTTCTTTTATTAGTGCTCTTTATGAAGTATGAAACGCAATTGATATCCACTGAAAAATTCGTTGATGCAACGGCACACTGGACTTAAAATGAGTTGGAAATTGTAAAAATGTTTGCGAATCCACGTATACTCTTATGTTTAGTAAACACTGAAAAAAAGGAGTGATGCGGTAGTAAACGAGTATAGGAAAATAGTTTTTACAATTTTAAGTTTCAGAAGCACAAGCGTTTTGAGATCTCACAGAAAAATTGTACGAAGTAGGTAATCATTTATTGCAACTTGTAGTTTTTCAGGTGGTCGAAAAGATTTTCCTTAAAAGCTACCAGACCGGCGTATCTAAAATATAATGAGACTAGGCCACACGGTAATCATTAGTACAGTAGTACTTAAACATTTCTTCTAAATCGAAAGCATATTTCATAATTTCGATTAGAATTTTATGACGCTGGTCAATGATTGTACATTTGTCGACAATGCCTCGACACTGTTACACCTCTTTACACAAAAATCAGTGAGGTCTGCAGACTGTAGCGTAAAGGCAAATAGAGGACTAAATTTTTCATTCGGTTAACAAGAAGTTGCACGCGCACTTCTATGGTAATTATCGTTAGTGATAGGGTTCGACATCATTTTTATTCATCTGCAACGAGAAATCAACTCTTAAATGGACACCGCGCCAGATAAGTACTCAGGCAAATTCCTTTTTTAGAGTAAGTTATTGAAAGAGTATCTTAAGAGTGCGTAAATGCCTAATCACATATAGTGGATTGCATATCTAATGAAATCTAAGGATTTTTACAAGGAAATCCCTGTTAAACAAAACGTAGCTCACACTGTGTCCCCCAAAGTCTTACAGCAATAAAATAATAGTCGTTCTTTAAAATAGGGCATACTGCGATTTATCACGAATAGTACGTTTTTTAGAAGTACCAGCTTTTTTTAGAAAAGTGGAAAGTTCTGGAAAAGGTGAAAATCGGATGTACTGGATAAACTTAAGTTTTAAATATAGAGGAAGCCTGTTCATACAAAACCGAGTGAAAAACACAGTATGGGTAGAATTATCTTGGAAGATAATCATCTGGTAAAATTTGCGGATGTATATTCTTCCACAATACGTGCAATGTAACTAATCGCTGCTACCAAACAGATTAAAGTTCGAGTATGTATTCAAACCCGGTTTCATGAGAAATGTTTGTTGTTTCTTCCGTTTATACATTGTTTAGGTGACGTTGGATTAAGACAACCAGATTTTCCCTTGATTGCGTCTATTGGGACTTCACAGGCATAAGATATTTCGTGAGCTCATGTGCGGACCTACCGATCAGTGATTAATAAATTCAAATGGAATTGTCAGGTGCAATCGTAAACGTACCGTTGTTGTGCTCACTAAAGTAAATTTCCTTCCGGCATACTTCTTTGTAATTATTTTAGGGATTTCGATTACAAAAGGGTTCAGATCGTTTTTGAAACGGTGACTAACTTTTTACGATTTTCACTGGCTTCAGTAGATTGTCCATAAATAAAGATTATATTCTACCTGCTTACCAAAACTATCAAAATAAGATACTCATTAAGCGCATTAACCTAAAGTGTATGGATATTCTTTCTAAGGCACGTATTTGTCTGCGCCATGGTTTGAGAATCACCCAAACGTGTCAGCTCAGTGTCAAGTAAAATGAAAGCCTGTAAAATAAGCAACAAGCTCTTATGACTAGGATCAGTTAAAAGGTGTTCTATGACAACTTATATGTTAAAGAAAAACTTTATTGGGACATTTCGACGTCAAATGTCTGCGTACTTCATCTTTTTCGAAGATTAGGTGACCAGTTTTTCGACTTCTATGCGAATAGGAACAAACCTTCTGCTATAAATGAAAGACCTCAGTTTTCTGTGTCTTTTGAAGCAGTTTTACTTTTAGGCCCCATTCTTAGGTTGCAAAAACACGTCAGAGTGGCAGAATATATACTACGATTTTTCGAAAACTGAGAATCTTCTTCCCGTTTCGTTTCAAGTTCCCCTATGCAGTCAAACTGAACTATGGACTAGAGTGTTTGGACATCTTTTGCATACGGCCTGACAGAGAAACGCAACGGTATGCCTCGGATGCTCATATATATATATGTTTGTTCACCGTCTTTATTTTCGGGGCGGTAAAATAAATAAGAATCTTATCAGTTTATTACTGAATTTTGTGGCACAAAACATGGCAGATTTGCAAAACAGAACTTTGTAAACTGAATCCGCTCTTCATTTCCTGAAAGCCGTGCGCTATCTCATACTCGCACTTACCTAAATTCCATGAACGCTTAACGAAATTTTCCTTCTTCTGACAAGAAATATCTAAATGGTTCTGGTTTTTATGAATATGTTTTTAAAGTACAACACGCACAGACAAGAAGTCTTGGTGCACAGCGTTTAATAGCGTACGAAATTAATCGGATATCGATCAACTTTGGATTTTGCCAAATTCTGCGCCTATTTACCTATAATATACAGACCAGAAACGAAATATTTTTTAATAAACAGTATTTTTCGCCTTATTTCAATTTAATAAATAAAGTAAACGAACTAAAATGTGTGTTAGACTATCCCTTTAAATTTCTATCCTCACATTTCATCAATTAGGCAATTTACTGTATTCCCATTTTATCTTCAGCGAGGATTCCTTGACGTTAAAAGATGGAATCCGAAGGAGGCTTTCTTGTTAAAGTAGAACTCTCGTGCCATTTTGGATATGGAAACTCGCGGCAAGAAGTACCCGGATTTGAAATCATAAGTTGAAGTCAATTTTTTCATCAATTCATCTTACTTGTTTTCTTCTTGAAGCGTTCCACGTGATTAATTTATCCAGTTCCCAACAGCATACCTGTCAAGTAGCATGTAACCACACCCTAACCTAGCAACTACAGTATTACATCAAAGTAACAATGTTTTTTTCCGTATTTTTCTGGGGTGCAATGGGTGTTTGCGCAAAAATGGGAGTGCCGTGGTGCTGAAATAAGAAAATTCCCAGCGGCACCCCTTTGTCTTGTGTTTAATGACGTTTGAACCAGCTTTCAATGCAAGGTCACCAACTTGGAGCCCTGATTAAAAACAAGCCTTGGTTGTTGATAGAAGCGAAGAGGCCAGTTCCAGAGAAAGCAGATGAGAAGGAGATAATGCGAACAAGAAGTTTAAACGACAAAATGGCAGCAAGATTTGCAGAATACAATGAAGTCGTACAATTTCTTGACCTGTTATACGGTCTTTGCCTATTAATAAGGTACAGTAGATTTACTATCTCATGCAATGGCTGCCGGAATTCTGAAATAAGTTTTCGATTGGAACATATTAATTGCGGATGATTGTAATAGAGGCAATCGTACAGCCTAATCTTAACATATTTTAAACACTTCAGGATGCCGGCGTAATTTGCTACCAAAAGAGTGGAAGAAATAATTTTTTCGTGCATGTTTCCAAAACATATATTTGAATCTATAAGAGCAGTCGAAATTAATGACAAAAAGGCATACTACTTAAGTATTCACTTTTTATAGTACGTGCTTTGTCTTGGCGGTCAAAAATAAGCTCTTTAGAAAGCCGGCATCCTGAAGTGTCTAAAATATGTTAAGATTAGGCTGTACGATTGCCTTTATTACAATCATCCGCAATTAATATGTTCCAATCGAAAACTTATTTCAGAATTCCGGCAGGTATTGCATGAGGTAGTGAATCTACTGTAAAACAAACTGTCCAATTAATTATCGACCAAGAAGGCTGAAACTTGATAGGTAAATAAAGCGTGAACTGTTGTTCGTAGATGCGGGTGCGCATGGTGAGTGAGAGGAGGACGGCGGCGGGGACAGGTATTGAAAGAAGGCGGTTCAGGTTACAGTCAAAACCTGTCAAGCGCGGTAAAAAGGGCGAAAGGTAGGGCAGCAGTCTCTCATAAGGTGATGGGAGAGAGCGTGATAGGACGGAAAAGGGAAGCCGTTGTCTTTGCAATACATTATTCATCAAGAAGCTTATTGGCCTGAACTTTCAGATTCTCACCCGAACCCATCATCAGAGGTACTTATCTGCGACTGTCTCTGATGATAGACCCGGACAGGGATCCAAAGGCTCGGTTCAATAAATATTTTGTCCAATGATCACCTCTTCTGTTTCTGAGTAAACCTAGGATTAAACTTTATGTGAGTGATGCAAAAAGGTAGCTGGTACAGCAGGATCAAGACTATCACTTAACTGTCAAATAGCTGACGATCTGTATCTAACGAGTATATGTGTACTTTTAACCGAACTTCTGAAATGTTTTTTTTCTCGGCACAGAAAGGTTACCTATAAAAAGGTTGTACTAAAAATTATCATTCAGCCTAAGCACAATATATCTCAGTCATGTCAAGATACCAGTCATTGAACTACCTTCTTTTCAACCGTCTGCAAAGCGTACATCCTGTAAAAAACAACTACGTGTAGAGTATAAATTTCAAACTTTTGAAGTTCGATGTCCTTATAGACACACATTTAGTTCATTGAAAAAGTGCAGAAAATGTTTTTCTTTTCTAATATTTATTTGTTAGTGAATTAGGTCCTCTTTGCACACAACACTTAAACATGCGATTTAATCCAGTCTTGACTGACTCACACATCTTAGGTTTTCGGCTGGTTAATACACTGATTGATCAGCCAAGGAGGTCAGTGAATCATAAGGGCAAGGGGAGCAGTCACGAATGAGTTGCCTAACATGAATTGACGGTCGCAGTTAAGTAGGTTCACTGCATCGAGCAGTTTATTAAAATAGGTCAAACACTCCTTTAATTGTGCCAAAAAGTTGCACCTCGGGTCCAGGAAATAATACACACTGACGTCATAGGTAATTAACAGCAGACCAAGGACTCCTAGCTCTGGTGTTTTCGTCGAGGTAATGGCCTTGTAATAATAGGTCAGAGAAGCAGCACCTTTACTTTACGATCACAAAGCCAGCTGCGCGTGAAAGAGCCTAGATAGATGCGAGCACCTTTTTGGCACATAGGGGCTTCAGGGCTGGGAAAGCCCTTGGGAATACTAACTCGAGAACGCATGAGAAAATCTTGTAACATTCAGTAAGAACGTATAACAGCACATAACTGTCATGGACACGGAACCCTATAGAGCTCTACAAAATAATACATTTTGGTCACTTCAGGCTCCAGTGTAACTAGTTAAAAAGCGCTTCTGCAGTCTGGGATATGTCTGCCTACAGGTATTCTTAGGAGCTCGTTACATACGGTGTAAAATATGTCAAACAACTTGTCTATTTCCAAGTTCTGCAAAGCGTTTAGACTGTTTTTGGCCCCAAACCTTTACACCAAATCATAAAATGTCAATAGTAAAAGACTTTAGAAGGGGCAACACGTGTCAAAACAGCTATTTTTTTCCCGCACAATTTGTAATCTTTTTACCTTGCGGTCATTTAGGATATCTTTTCACATAAAGTTTCCCATCGCGAGCCGATTTTATTGTGTTAAAAAAAGCTCATTAAAAAAGAACCGGCTGATGACACAAGACAGACATTTTGAAATGTCTCCTTTATGTTTGTGTCTGCAGTGAAAAAAATAAACTAGTAGTCATGTGCAAGCTAAAAAGACAAAAACTTCTTAAAAAGACCGAGGAAATCCTCGTTGCAAGAAACGTCTTAGGGAAAGTCAGCGGAGGATACAGTAGGTAAAAGCCGGCACCTGTCCAAAAGTTGGAAATCATACCCGACGAATGTTACCCCCAGGGACAGGTTTACTTGTAGAAAGTTAGTGTACTTAGAAGGGTTGGCTGCCGCAGGTATTTAGCCAGGACTTTTTAAGAAAAATAAATCCATGTTTCAGAAATTTCTCGACAGAGTGTCAAACCAGATTTGTTCTCATCGGAAATTGATTTTTGATCAGTGCAAAAGTCTACAACATAAGTGGGAAGGCTTTTTAGAAAACATTAAGGCGTGCTTAGCTTTGAAAAGTAAAACATATTTAACTGGATTTGCATACAGATCAAGCCAACCTTAAAGGCTACGAAACGTATGAAGATAGACTTCAGAGACTAAAAAATCAATGATAATTCTGAAACATGTAGGGCGACAGCGTTTACAGCCCTAAACACTTGAGCACGTCTTCATCCAGACATTACCAGCATATAGTTGTTAGCAAATGGACAGGACTAGCCATTCAAAGACTTTATAAAAGACAGATTTGTTGCTTCGTATAAACTGAAAGGCAGGCATCCCAAGAAATGCAATTTCAAGGAAAGGATTCCTTTGAGATGCCTTTCCTTGAAAGATTTGTTGCTGTTTTATGGGTGCTATTGAGGCCACCCTCTGTACTGATGGTAGCCTGGAATACAGTGAATCACCTGGCTGATGGTTTAGCCCTGAGTGGCCACCGCAAGAATCGAATGAATACATTAGTTTTTAAGCTAGCAGCAGGGACATCTAGCCCTAATAGGCAAGATAACCGCTTCAATAGGTTCCTCAGTGTAATAGATATTTGTCGAAAGCAAAGACAAGATGCGAGGAAGTTTCTGTTACGGACCTTTGAGCGCAATTGAAACTCTGGATGCTGCCACGTTTACTTTGCTTGGTCCTAAAGAAATGCAAGTAAGCACAAACCTTTAAAATGCTTAAAAAGCAGCGAACGAAAGGTTGTTAAAAAATAAACAAAATTTGTCATTATAGTGCCCCACGGCTGCATCGAAAGTCGTCCTGAAAACGCCACTGAAATACTGTGTTATTCCTAAATTCCGAACGGTCAGAACAGCGCAGTCGTCGAACGCTACGAGTGGTTTGGATGTCAGCGATTTCAGTTGAGTTCAGAAACAACGGAAGAGGAAGAAAGAGAAGGGCTGCGAGACCGGTGCACATCCGGCGGCTTCCAGATACCTTTATTCGGTCAAAGCGAACTAAGTGCTTCTTGCCACTTCGAAGGAATTAATAGCCCTGAGTACTGCGTGAGACTGGGCAAGATCTGTTCCCCGTAATGCTATTCCAGTGACTTTCGTACACGGGCACACTGAACAGAAAGTGAATGCACTCCGTAGTGCATACCGTAGATGGCGTCGCTTAGGCCCTACCAAAGTGAGTGATACCAGTAACCGCTTTGTCGCTAGGGCAACCAGAACATCATTGCCCGGCGGCTTTGGTGGTAAGGTCAACCCCCATGTGAGTGCTGTGGGCGAACTTAAACAACGCGTTTGCAAACTCTAGACCAAAGAATTCCTTCAGATTTTACTTCTTTAAGTAGAATAGTAGAGGTAGCTCTAAGGACACATAGTTTAGGAAAACGGCGGACAGGACCTACTACTTGCTGACAAAAAAGTTTCCCGACCAAGCAGATCTCGAGATCTTCACGGTCAAGGCCTATGTAGCATGCCTTAGCCGTCGGAGAAAAAAGCTATACAGTGCCGAAACCGCAGGACAGTATCAGCAGTAGAAGTGTATTTTCTATAAAAATAAATCAATACCTAATCGAAAAGTTCAAAAGGACCATTCGGATCGGAAAGCCTGTTGATAAGTGGCGGCATATGTGCAGAAACCGGCAATAAAAGTTGACCACACAGCAAGATCGGTTTATCTAAGGCTTTATAATTTATGGAGAAAAGTTACGGATGGTTTAAAAAAGGAAGATAGAGCAAGCAAGCTTTGTGAATCGACATGTTGGCCAGGGAAGTAGAGAGAGGGCAGTTAGAAAGAGTAATTGTTAGGGGGTTTGGTAGATTTGCCTAATTTTAGTTGACCCAAATGTGAAAAAACTCGTGGCATTTGGCGGGATTTGAACCTGCATAGTAGGGAAGGCCTTAACCGGAAGTCAATGCTCTACCATTAAGCTAAAAATGCCACGCTTCCGGTTAAGGCCTTCCCTACTATGCCACTTCGAATCCCGCCAAACGCCGCGAGTTTTTTTCGAAAATTGGGTCAACTAGAAAGAGTAATGACTACGCTGTACCGGCCGAAGTGCGGTGTTCCTTTTGTTGAGCAACATTCTGGGTAATGCGTATAAAGCAGAATTTATTAGAACCGTAAATTGCGCCAGTGCGAAATTTGGATACGGGCCATCCTGTAGCCCCCAAAACATTCTTCCGAGTATTTGTTCTGGCACGAACAACTCGTGCCTTATGCTACCCGGAGGTAGCCTACATACGGTGGTTTAAACCTGACCATTGTAAACAATTGGAGCATGAGGTGAATTTAAATCTGCCGTGGTAAAACCGGCTCCCTGTTTACACATTCCTCTCCATCTTTTTGCCTTAGACGTTTTTTCCCTATTTTTGCTGCCCACAGCGTTTTAACTTCCTTACTTAATTGATTGCCTCTTGGCCATTTTCTGTAACCTTACTGTTTGTATCGATTTTTCTGTATGAAATCAATTTTGTATTTTCTCATTCGTTACTCACTTTACGGTGCGAGGGGACGCAGGTGATGAACATTCGTGAAATTTATGGTTCCAATAAATTCTGCTGTATATGCAATCTCAAATTTGTACCTGGGAAAAGATGCTTCAAACATTCTGCATAGTCACCAGAAGGTAATTAATACATACATTTAAAAACAACAGTTTACTTAGGCCACGATTGACAAACCTCAGCAGTCTTGAAGACGCCGCGAAAGTTACATGGTACACGAATGAATTCAAGTTAGCCAAATGCGGTAGTTTAGCCAGATATAAGGCACTGCTAATAGTTCAGAGCAGTGGGAACTTTGAAAAAATCCCCTCTGTCGAAAACGGTCCACTTACCTTCCTTCAGACGGGAGATTTGTGCACCGATAAGAACCCGAGGTTTTGTTGAGTGTGGCTAGTTCGGTGATTTACCGCAGGGTCATCAGTCGCTACTTCTTGTTTCGAAAGTCATGTCAAGTGGATTTGGATTATCAAATGATGCTGAAATGTGACACTTTTTTGAACCCCACCTATCCGGCCGGCCGGTATACTGAACTAAACGTTAGCGCATAGACCAAGCGAACACAGAACTCGACACACGAAGTTGTTTCACAAGAATTCGCCATGTTAGAATTTGGGATTAAGACTGCTTGACTGTTGCATAAGCAACTCTGCATAAGACTGACGCTTGGAGCATGGTACATAGATGCTTACTCCGTCAACAGGCACCTGGACCTTCCCACGGCCTACAAAGCCCTACGTCATTACGTGAGTAAAGGAGAGGACAAGGTCGAACTGAATTTAGGAATTTCAAGCGAAGACGAGGGAGGATTACCAGCATCCTCTGCCGCGAAGACGAAACCCAACACTAACTGCTGTCAAGCCATGCCAAAATCCACGCGAAGTTCGAAGCAGCGAACGAAGAAACATCTATCGGCCCACGGCCGACTCGTACAGGCACAACTTCAAATTGCTGATTAATAAACTCAGTTTACGCTTCGACAAAGGACAGCCGGCCCAGCTGTCCGAAGCGTCAGCGAACAAATAAATTCAGTCCAGTGAGCACAACGTGAATAATGATTCTTATCCCCGAATTTTGAATTGCAAACGCGAGTCATATTTGATGCCAAAGCAGGTAACCCGCATGAAGTTGTACAGGAAATGAAAAAGCGAATAGATAACGCAGTTGCTGATAATCTACAAGTAGATCCAGCTCAGACTAGAAGTCACCATAGAGTTTCGCTCCGAAGATACCGACAAGAACGATGATCCACGAAAACAAGTGATAAAGACACACAGTAGAGTGCCATTCTCATTAAACAGCAGCAGGAATTATAAAGCGTTTTTGGGTACGGGAAGTAAGTGATGTAGGATTTTGAGATTAATTATTGAGCACTCTAACCACAAGAGATTTCAGCGATTTCACGATACCGGCCTTTAAACGAATGTTTTGCTAATCGCTCGCAGAAAGTATGTTTCGTAAAATGGCTGCTTAA
>UYRU01046216.1:4042-14996 GCA_900617775.1 Dibothriocephalus latus | reverse complement strand
TTTATTAGCGCCTTCATCGCGTCACCTTCCCGAGGTACGTAGGCAGTCCTATCGCTCGACATGGGACTTTCATGTTTGTGTGATTCCGAGGCCATGATTAAAAGAGACAGTTGCATAAGAAATAATGCTCTTTATTTAGGTAAATTCTTTGGAATGCTTTTGTATGCTCGTAACATATATTCATTATTTATGGTCAATCGACAGAAGCTAGTAAAAATCATAAGGAGTTAAGTAACGTTTTATAGAAGGTCTGCATCTCTTGGTTTTGACATCCCAAAATAATTACAAAAGAATTTGGCGGAAGGAGATTTCTTTTAGTGTGAAAAAAATGGCACGTTTGCAGTTGCACCTGAAAATTAAATTTAGATTTATTAGTCACTGACCGGTGTGTCCGCACGTAAGCTTACGAAATATATTACTCTCGTGATCTCCCAATGGGCCAAATCAAGCAAAATGTGGTTGCCTTAGTTCACCTTAACTCAAGCGACGCATAAATGGAAGAAACGAATAGCAATTCTCGTGAAAACCTGTCATAATACATACTCAAAATTTAGGCTGCTCGTTAACACCCCTACATTACATTGATCTTAATATAGAAGCGTATATATATCCAAATATTATACAAAAGGGTTATTTTCCAACGTAATTATACCTGTGCTGCTTTATTTATTTGGCGGTTTTGCATGAACAGCATTGTTTTACAACTAAAACTTAAGTTTACCTAGTACGCCCGATTCCAACTTTTTCGGAATTTTCAACTTTGCTAAAAAAACTGGTATTCCTAAAAAAGTTATATTCCTTCACAAATCACAATAGGTCCTATTGTGAACAACGACCATTACTTTATTGCTGTAAGACTTTGGTGGCCACAACTAAGGCTGTGTTTGCGATTCCAATACATCTTCAACTGTATGTTATAGAAAACCTAATCTAAAATATTATTTCTTGTACGCATTTGATAGCAGTCAACATGTTTTTAAAAGATGATGCTGTTGCATGTATGTTTAGGTTTTCCAGTTCACAAACTATAAGCATTCTGTGGGTGAACTATTATACATTCACGCGTCTTATAAAAAGGTGATATATAAGGTTGCAATGGACGATTCAAATGCAATATCATCTGAAAATCTTTTAAACCAAAATTGGACTTTCGTTATAAATGGATAAAAAATATTTTATTTGCCATCAAATACGTACGAGAAATTGTGTTTTGCTTGTGTTTCACCTAAAAGATATCTGAAGTGGTAAGGGCATTTAAAACGTATAGACAAACCGTATCCTACTCAAGTAGTTAGTGTTTTCACGTTACTTTCCTTAGAGAGGCCGTAATGAGACGTACTTTCAGATGCCGGCATCCTGTTGTGTCTGAAATATCTTGAGGATACGTTTCAAGCTAATAAATATAACAGATGCATATAATGAATCATTCCTAATCTAAAATGCACTGCATTATTTTTAGTTACAGTGGAGGGCGACGGATCGGCTACGCGGTGACTTGATGCTGGCAATGGGGGGAGAGAGTGAGGCCGACCCTCAGCGCATTTCGTCCCTCACTAAAAACAGACTGATGTGCTTGAAGTTATCACGGTGCACTAAAAGCCGTGGCTTGCAGGGCTGCAATTGACGGGATAACTAGGACCGCGCAGACATTGCAGTGTGGGTCTTGCTGACTGGCAGACTGAGAGTCAGACTGCAATGGCTCCTTCTTAATGTGGCCTTTATGGCACACCCAGGTAATCGGGTGCCTAGCCAGGTTTTGTTGCGGCGCGCATTAAAGGGGCGGCCAATCTAACGCGTGCGTGTGTATACTGCTCACGCAATCCGGGAAGGATGCAGAGCGGTAAACTTGCGACTACGGCCCTTTGTGTGTGCGGTTATGTCGGGGCTGTTGCTGTCGTCGGTCCCACCAGTATGTGTGATGGCACGCGTAGGGGTAAATCCGGCCGCGCCAGCCATCTGCGCCCTCCCCAACCTCCGGTATTTTTGACACAGGTTTCCTGAAAACGGTTACAAGTGGAGGAGTGGGGGGAGAGTAAGATAAATTCTGCGCGAGTGTAATTTCACTATTATCTAGCGTGAGTCACCGCTTCTGCGTTCAGTTTGGTGAAGCTTGCGGTGAAGCTCGACGGCAGAAATGTCACCAGCGGGTACCTGTGCTTTCAGTAGGATATATAGTGCGATTAGCGTATAATTCTTGATGGCTGAAAACCTTGAATGAATATTTTGCGATATCCATGTGGAGACTTATGCATTTTGGTTTATATATTAATGGCAAAATTTTGATTTGTTCAACAGAGCCTCATTGCGAATAATTTACTCCAAATTTTCTCCTGCTTTCCGAGAGGATTATGAGGCTAACAATAACAACAGTTAGCCTATAGGGTCTGCCATTCCCTTTTTCCCTGTCTCACTTCAGGAGCTATCTATCTACTTCTATTTTCTGTTAGGAGTTATATTCTCCTCAGAAAGCCTGAGGAACCAGCACCTGAACTGGACGTGATGTGTGGCCTATCTAAAAATTCTGCTTGGCGGACAACAACTAGACTGAGCCGTGCATCTTACTGCTAATTTATAAATGGGAATCAGCTGAGGTGCGCCAGGTAGGACAGAAAAATGGCAGTCAGACGCATTTCAACTCCACGTTGGTAAGATATTGGAGTATACTCTAGCATTAATTACTGTACTGCGACATAGCTGGCATGAGATCAGTTTAAAAATTGTATTTACGGACCTATAACTTAATAAAGGTCATTAGCCTTCTGCTCCACGTAGACTGCAGATATACAGCATGACCCAAAAATCACGCAGCCTTCATGATGAAATTTGACTTGTTGGTTTAGCATATATTTTGTCACGTTATTTTGATCGTCTGAGTAGATTTAGTCCTAAGAATGCAGTAAGTTAGGAAACTCGTCCTTTAAGTTAAATTTATTCAGGGTAATGTGCATAAATTTTGGCGAAATTTGGAGTCGTCTCATATTAAAGGAATTTCCTATGATATTAAGTATGACAGAAGCAAAATGTTTATGAATATGCATTGTGTTATGGAAGAACCCGTAAAAAGGTAAAAAAGTGTAAAATATATCCCTTCCAAAACGGAAAAATGTTGTCTGAAATTGTTCAGATGTAAGTGAAGCCAAGATCAGACAGAAGGATTGATTTATTTTTTTAAAATTATGTTAAGCTAACCTCTGAATGTTTTTGTACAAAATACATTAACGTTAAAAAGTTTTGGTCAAATTTTTTTTTACTAAATCGTCTACGTGGAACGTAATCAAAGTCTCCATATGTGTTACCGTGAAGGTACTGTAAAACAGGCCTTACTAAATGTACAGCACGTAGAGATACACTTTGTAAGCTGCATGGTCCGCTTAGGAGTTATTTAGAAAAAGCACAGACAAAAGAATAATATTGATGTCAAAACTGAACATATATATGACAACTCTTTTTTGCATTCGCAAGATTATAACAGATCCTGAAAGTAATCTACAACGGCAAAAAATAATACATTAGAAGGAGGAAATGAAGTCCTTTCATTTCCAGTCAAATTGAATCGTTCATCTTCAGGTAACTTTAAAAAATTGCATAAAATCTTAATTTCGTTTTTACATTACCTTGGAACAAGGTAATATGCACAGAAATTTATCAGCTGAATATCCAATTTAAGCAATTGTTAAAAAGATGACCTATCACAAAAGGGTTTTGTATAAATCTTAGGGATAACAATATCCGAGTTATCTTCCACACGTTCATTATGCTCGACAATGTGCTTTGCTGTTTTGAGGCATCTCTAAATATGATCAACTTGGCCATCTTCATCAGAACGAATATCCAAAAACCTTTTTTTCAGTCAATGCTATTTATGCATTTATTATTTTAAAGTTTTGCTGCAAACATCAGACAGAAACTTTATTCATGGATGAGCACATGAGGGCAATGAAAACACTGGAAATTTTTCCAGAATTTTCAGGACGACATTAAGTAAATAGTTGTCCATTAAGGTTATATGTATAAAAAATGCTGACTAAATAAAAGTTATTTTTATATAAAGAAAGTGATTGCGTAACGTTTGCAGCTAAGGAAATCTAAAATTATTGTTCTAATTGATAGCTATTTTTACATCTCCAAAACTTGGGGATTATCGACAAAATTTTATTTTTCTTAACAAACTCTTAGAACTTCTTTTACTTCTTTTTAATTTATCTAATGTTGTTCATTATTATTTCTAGGTTTTCGTAAATGCGTTTACTCCGGTATGCTAGTAATAATCAAACTTTTACAAAGTTCTGCATGTTGCACGATATTTGGGCCATACTTGTACTTGTTGGCAGCAGGCATGAGCAAACTGTAAATAACTGCCCCTGAAATCTCAAAGTTCTGGTTGTTGAAGAAGAGCTGGCCTTCGGTTTGGCGTAAGAGCAATTATATATGTGAGTTCAAAAGTCATCTGAAGAGAGACTTCGGTTTTCTTTTGCCCATCAACCTGTATGAAATGCTCTTGCCCAGGGTCAGCAAGTGAAATCCATCAATTACTTTAAAGCTAACTGGAATTCGTGTTAGCTACTCATTTTTGTATTCGCTAATATCTCCACCAAATAATTCCGAAAATCAGATGACAAGCATAACCGTGCTTTTTCTATGCTGTATCCGAGAAATAACGTTCGCCAATCGAGTCCTGCACCATGCTTGACCCTATCTCCCTAAAGAACTCAATATAAAGTTGGCAAATGCACAGTGGGCAACTGCACAGTAGGCAGCAATCACCCAGGACGGAATACCGGAAAAAACAGGGCAGATGGGGTTAACTCTTCAAACGCATTAAATGTCGTCAGCTTGCCAAACCCTGTCAGGTTTTTTAGTAGGCAAGGAATCTTGGGTCATGAGGCATTGAGTACAGTGCTCTACGAATAAGGAGTCAACGAAGGGTGAATAATCGAGAAATTTCCTCAGATATCGGTATCCCCATTATTTGCGTATATTAACGGCCACTATACGTCTACCTGAAATGGTGCTACATGGGGCTCCTAGGCCCGCAGATGCGAGCATTTCCCTATTATGATAGCCGAATGCTCTGTGAACGATAATTACTATTCGCAATCGCAAACGATGAGACAAAGAATGCATGATTATCTTCAAAACGCAAAATAACTAAAGAATCTGCGTTCGAAGACTAGCTTCTGAAACCATAGCGTTGGGTATGGCTAGTTGACGACGGGCAATAAGAAAGAAATAGCCAGTTTAATTTGTCCATGCCTCTGGCGATATCCTGTTCCACACATCAGGTGTGATTGGCATAACGAAATATTTTTAGTAAGAGTATTACGGAAAATATTTCAAGCCATAAGCTCCAAGATAGGAAGGTTTAGAGTATCTGTCATTCGGTTTATTAGCGTAAAAAAGGACAACATCTTAGCCCCGAAGTTTAACCGAGAACGGTGTACTGACGTTTTACAAAAAAATAACAGAATAAAACGGTTATAATAATTAAATAGTTCCTCCATTTTCGGGCACCGTGCAACTTTGCATTGCGGTAAAAAATAAAGATTTTGGATGTCGCTCTGCTCATATTTTAGCCTATAAACATTTCCCAAATACAAACGAGATTGTTCATTTCGCGACGGAGATGCATTTACTCTTTCCACTGTTCCTCACCAACATTTTTTTCTTTTCCATTGATAAAATTTGGCTTCAAATTACATGGTACACTCTTATAATCAGTTACGCTTAGATCGTGAAAAAATACCGCCTTTTGCAAATATTTCGGGTAGTGACCTATATTCACAGATAATTATTGGTTGCTTGTGTACCATAAATTTTTCAAAATGAATACTGTCCTCATCAGAAGTAAAAGTTCCTTGGAAAAGCGCGAATGCTGTAAATACACATTTAACCCACTGATTTTTGAAGGCACTGTGAATGAAGTAAAGTCAGGAAAAATAAAACAGCTGTCACAAGCAAACTTCAGCCATACCCGCACCGGCTGTTTGAGAATCAAATGTTTTCTGATAATGCAACGTTGCCTGTTGACTTTGTTGACAGAGGAAGAGCGGAGGAGTTTTACTGCTATCATTAAAAAGCTACGGGCTGTACGTGCCACAAGAAACCACTACGATAGGAACTTCACTCATGTCTCCTACTTCTATCTGACTACGTCTCTGATGACGAATCTGCGACGGATCTCGAAAAGTTAGGCGAATAAAGGTATTGTCCCAGCGATCGATTTGTCCTCTACTTCTCAATATCGCTCATTCTTCGGACTTTTATGAGTTTTCCAGTCTTAGTTTCTGAAGGCCAATGGCTTCAGAAAATTTGTGTCACGGACTGACTGTGCTATTTCCACCTTCCGACATCTTGCATCTTGCATGAAAATGCTATTTACGCCGAAACAATAAAGTAACGATACATGCTCTTGGCCTAGCTGAGCCATTAAACACTGCTACAAAAAGTATGATCTGTTGAAAATCTGTTCATCAGTTTGATTAAACAAATTCGCAGAACGCTTGTCTATTAAATGGCAGAAAATGAGTTCATTATCACCAGAACAGTAGTCCTTGGTGGTGTAAGAGCTTAATGTCATAAGTCATCACGTCAGTGTCAGTTCGACCAATCAACTGTCATTTCGTAACTAAATATGAGGCACGGGATGACAAGAGGAAGTGAGAGATGGAGATGCTCTCCTTGAAGGTATGGTAGGGGAACGTAATTGGACTAATAAGTGACAGTCTGTGGAACAGCATTAGTTGACGGACTCTTGTCAAGAGTAGTCAGCTTAGTTCGCAAATTCCAACAGCGAACGTGCTTGTACCTCTTTTTAGGACATGAAGTAATAGCCTTATTTTAAGTGGTCCGAAATGTTTCAAATGCTGCATATAAAGCGATCTTTACTTATATGTGCCCTGTCTACTGCAAAGTAGTTGTTTATAGCCACCTTAAAATTCGACAAGGGAAAGCTCGCTGTGGCCTTTCAAGTCCTCTACACTTTCTGCTTGTGATTTGTGTGAAATTGGAGTGGGCACGTTAATATGCACTTCTTCGTACTGCAGACGGCCTTACGCTGAATTTTGTTGGTTCTTATTTCTGTGTCTTGATTTAAACCTGAGCTCTAGCACCAGCCGTGCACATTTTCTCGAAGCTAGCTTCCTAATTAGCAGAGACTTTATGTAGACACTCGCTGATGAACGTTCAATAACTGCTAACGGATTTCACTTGTCCCACTCTGCCCTGTGCCTCATTTCTCAGGCCCTGATAGCAGCTGTAATAGCGAGTAGTATAGGCAGGGCACGCGAAATTATATCCAAGGCAGCGCGGGATAGGGGGGGTTTAATTTAGAGGTCGGTGACGGTTCAACAATGAACGTCCATTTCTCCCGATTTAAACCGGCAAGAAAATGAGCTCGTGACCTAATGGTTAGAATGTCAGACTCTGATCGAAAGAGGTCGCGAGTCCCAGCTTTAGGTGGTGTAACACTTGAGGTTCGGTATGACTATCTGAAGACGGCTAAAGAGCCAGCAATGGCCATTCAAAACTCCCTTGTCTTTGCCGACAATACTATCAGGATAGGTGGATTTTAATAACCACTATAATCTCTGTGAAACAATTGGTGGCTTTGGTGTGATACGAACCCGGCCATAAACGCACGGTTTTAATACAGACAACGCTGTAGTCAACTAAGCTATCGAGGCCCCACCGGGAACCGTAAGTTTAGTCGAAAGTGAGTCGATTTACATGTGCAATCTACTGCAAAATATGTAATCCACCAATTTTGACACAGTAAGCTGACTACCCAAGCAAGATTTGCTAAGTAGTCAACCTAGAATCAACCAGATGACTACCAGGCCAAACCCCTTCTAATACATAAGTGTGCCTTGTGGATTCTAGCAGTATTGCTTAAGAAGTTCTGCTTGGGTAGCCGGCTTACTGTATCAAACTTGGTGGATTTCATACATTGCAGTAGGCTGAGAAGTTAAATAGATTAAAGTGTAATTTAATTCAGGGTTCTGGGTTTGGCCTCGAGAGCTGCATTGGCTAGAGCGTTGGTTCTACTAAAGCCTTCCCCTTGCTGGCGTGGGTTCAAATCCCATCGAAGCCATCTACTTCTTCACAAGTGGATCAGATGCAATATGTGGTTGTCCTCAGATAGAATGCATAAAGATTCTAGTTTTGAAACCCTGAGTACAAATTTACCGGCGGGTCATGTTAAAATTAATTCGCGAAATGAAAAAAAGTAGTTTTTTTTTCTAAACCGAAAGACGCCATTGCATCTAGTATAAAATTGGAGGAAGACTTAAATTCTCATCATCTGAGTAGAATAAAGAATATCTTTGTTCATATTTCCCTTTAGATACATTTAAATTGATTACTACATGGAAACCTTATAGAACTTGCGTAGTTATTTGTTAGAGTGTAAGTGTTTTAGATCACTGCTGAGGGGCTCACTCAAAGACTGACCGGGATAAAGCATATTGAGTTTATACCACCTGCTAAGTAGTAAGTAGTAGTATTACAACCTTTTCGAATCGAAAACATTTTTAGAATTTCATATGACAGTTCATGAAATAGTGTATCTGATGTATTTTTTGTACAAAGTAGGGAAAATCAATTTCTGAAGACTTTTGTGGACAAACATGAAGTACAGCATGATCGACCAGTGGAACATCAACATAGCTGCTGATTCCGACGAGTTATCAACCGTGGTCAAATGGGGTATTAATCACCTAACTTTAGAGTCTCCTCCACAACAGTTATCTCGCACGTCGTTGGGATTAAGCACAAAAATATATGTAGGCATACATACAGTGGGCCGTTCGGCCTCATTTGCTAGTACTTCACGGCAACCTCCGGTCTGTATATACCCCAATTCCAATATGTGTGAAGTAGCGACTATGGGCCTCCAATAACTTCATGGCGTAGAGCAGTCCCTCAAAAATGTAAGGCTTCGCGGTTCCCCCGTTCATGTCTTTTGCGCTTGCAATTGCTGATAACACTGCACGGATAATTATTCGCTTTGAACTCCCTTCAAAAATACTGTAAGTGGGTAATATTATGCTACCACAGCATGCTGTGTTGTCTTCAGGCAGGGGTGTCCGTGGCTGTGGCAGTATTTGCTATTAAATCTTTAGACTTGACATCATCACGATCTGCGCGAGAGATGGGGATATCATAGAAGATCAATATGTTATTTTCCTTATCAGCCCTGATAAATTAAATACCTGGGTAGAAGACCTTGATATGCCTCTCAAATATCATGACCTGGTTCAATTCGATAACGACAAAAACATAGTGATTCAAGCCAAAAATGTTGGTATATTGTGCCAGATAGACAGCGCCTGCAACCCTAGGGGCACCGTCTCGGCTATAAGTTTCAAAATCAATTAATTCGATGGCTTGTCTATCAACAGTTGGCGGACTGATCTATCCAACCTGAACAGATGCTGATAGGTAACTTCAAGATTTGTAAGATCAGGTGTGCGAAAGCGATTCTCCGTTTCATCGGATTTGCTTTTGAGAAGTAGTTTGAAGGTCTTGGTAACCACATCTATAAATGGACATAAAGAGAGACGCGACTGGAAACAATACTATGACCTTGTTTGGCATACTACTTACTCTTGCATTTTTCTCAAAACAGTATGTTGACGATCTTAATAAATCAGCGGTCAGTAATGTAAGACCTCGAAACAGCCGCTTGGTTAGTCTGTAAATAAGGTCTTTGATAGCTTTGATGACTGGGAGAGGAAAGTCCTCTTTGTGCTTACTTGGAAAATGCTAGAAGCGAGCCCTTGACTTTTTGGAGCTCTCCCACTGTATCCGTTGGTCGGCGGTATTGCACCTCGGTTCTCCGTTGCTAGTAAGGTCGCACTGATTTCGCTGTCAGCGTTTTCATGGCGTTAGATTCCCATTGGGCATAAAGTCGATGATCGTCCAGCAAGACTTTTTATTTCTGAGGCGAATCCGTCCTGCCCAATACGACCGTGGAACAATCTTTCTGCACGGTACCATAGCTAGGTTTTCTTTCAGTCTTTTGTTCCTTTAGGGCATTGCGATTGACCTTAGGAAGCACTTCGCGCGGTCTTAAAGTCGTTAGGAGGAACGCCATATGGTGTCGGAAAAGGATCCCAGTCTCCTCTGCCATTTCCGTCTGAGGGAGGGTTGATTCAAGTGTTGCAATCATGCTAGCATTTTAGCACCAAGTCTGTGAAATGAAGTCTAATGCCTTGGTGTCTACATTTCGACGTTGGACATGCAGCCAACAGACCGCGGATTCGAGCCTCAAGTGGTGCGCCATCTGCGATTGGGTGTGACTGGTTGATGATACCTTATAAGTCAGAAATAGCAATATAAATTGCCCTTGTCGTTGTTCATCTGTTTATAGTACTGGCCGGTGTGTGACTGCTGACAGAATTCAAACGTAAGTCCTAAGCCAGAATGTGATCGGTGAGCGTTCATTCGCTAATTGTTTACCTCTTTCAGTCGCATTGCCGACATGTCCTGCGTCAGTTCTTCAGATTACCGTTTTATCAGACAGCTTGCAGAACTTGTTCACGTGTGCTGCAGCGAGTATCGACCGGGCTTATCCACTCAAGATGCCCGGTAAGTCGCGGGCACATTGTGAAGAAACGTTCAGGCAATGCAGTAACTTAGAGTCTTAATGTAAGCATAGAACAATGCCTAGTGGCCTTTGTTATAGTCCGCCTGCTGACTTATCGGCCGCTCGATTCTGCAAATAATTCCAGATAAACCGAAATTTACGATAGGCTATAACTGCTAATCAAAATATTTCCGTACGACTAACTTACCGTATTTTATGCGCGCAGAAGGCGTTTGTACAGACACTAAGTCTCCCGTGGCCGAAGTGAAACTCATAATGCGTCCACAAGCTTCTTACCACGCCGTGAGATGGCTACGACACGGCGAAAGTACATGTTCCCACGCTGCGAGACGGAGACGAGACAGCAAC
>UYRU01046207.1:338-15003 GCA_900617775.1 Dibothriocephalus latus | reverse complement strand
ACAGGGAGGGTGTGGCGGCACGCACAGGAGTGAGCTCGGCCGCGCCAGCCACCTGCGCCCTCTCCCACCTCCGGTATTCTTGACTATCTTGACACCGGGTTCGTGTAGGGGAGTGATCAGAGAATGTTTGTAGGTGCTCCGCGAGCTGCCCTCACTGTTCCCTTTCCTTCCTTACCCCTGCGGGATTCTCTAGGCCTGCTTCAGCTCGCTTTAGCTTGCACAGTTGGCCATCTTCGAACAGGTCGGGTGAACTATCGTGTGTTTATACAGCGGTTTAAAGTCATCGCATGGTGACAGCTCACCAGCGAAGGCTCATGTCCTTGAGGCAGTTCATATTGATATAGTATTCTTGTTGGCTTTCGGCCACAGACGCCATTCATAAAGAATCGGTTAAAATGGGCTCCGTAAAAGTACCAATTTACTTCAGCGTATTTAGTACTTACCTTGCTGATGACTTATATTGACCTACAGTTATTTAAGATGTGAAATAGGCTCGTTGCTACAAAAATCACAGTGAAAGGAAATTAATCAATGCAAATGGGCCCTAATAAAGGCATCTTTACTTTTGTATACTTGGAATGTCGACATTTTTATTTGCCTTCATACATGGCGTGGTTTGACTAAAATAGCCACTTCTTTTAAACCCAAATTGATCTTTGTGTGCAGTACTCCAATCAGCCGCTGGATTGACCAAATTCTCTTTTCGTATTTGCTTTCCATGTCGACACAGTGTGAGTTTACCATTTAGCGATTGGCTAAATCTGTTCAAAAATAAACGTTAAGGAACAAATTGGACCCTTCAAAGCAAAGGTAGACTGGAATGGCCATTTCTAGCTGTTAGCCATCATCGGTCAGTCATACCAATCTGAGGGGTAGGAGCTCCTGAGATTCGACCCCAGGACATTTAGACATTGAGTTAAACAATTTTGCACGGCACCACGGGCTCGATACTTTGTCGATTGAGATCCGGAACATCACTAAGATGTGTGCTTTGCCGATCTAGTAGAGGAACAATTAAATTAAGGAATGTGCTCAGCGCAACCACTGATCAGTGAAAAGTTCGGAATGCGTCTGAATATACGGCTTTTGAGGTTGTTTTTAGCGAGGTTTACTTACAGAAGGCAAATTCCATTATAAAAGCCACTACTGCCTTGTTGTACGACTAGGTACCACCCGGTAACGAATATGCATCATTAGGCCAAAATGCCTAAATTCTTAAGTGTAATAAAGCGCAGAGCTATTTTATCTTAACTTCGGAAAATTATTTTCAGTAGTACTGCAAGCACGTTAGGAGACAGTTGGTGCGTGATTAAAAAGTTAGACCCTAGATATTATAAATTCGGTCCAATATACATCGGAAAACTGTTGGTCAAGAGGGTGAATAGGAGGCTAGGCATAGAAAGGAAACCATTTCAGCATAATTGTCTTGCCTTTTAAGGTTTGCCGTCAATGCTGGCATCTTAAAAGATTTGAAATGGTGCTTTCAAACTGAACTTCGATGGCGGTTCCGTAGTTTCTTATGAATACATAAACGCAGTCCTGATATTTCGTAGTTCACAGGACAGAAAGCATTTTGTAGGTCTCCACACCGTTCTTGCATATATCCCTCTAAAGTTGTCATCAAATATTTAGAATAAAATGATTGGCTTGACGTTTACCCATTTTACATAGAACAGAACTCTTCTCCTAATCCTTCGAATCAGCTGCTACTTGACAGTGTGAAATAGATGTTTAAGGCTCGATTTCCGGCAGTTGCTTTTTTTGCTTTTCAAGAGCGCCATCGGTTTCTACAGGGTTGACGCATTCAGTATCGGTATATTGAGGGATATATAGGTAAATTACCTTTGACTTCCCTATTTGTACATCTGTGTCGTGGTAGCAGAAAAATTGTATCTCAGATTTTTGGCGAGGCCAGTTGTCTTGAGTCATGGGGTGGAAAAATAGGAGCAGACAGTGAAAAAACTCTGAAGGGAATTTTAGGATTAACTCTGTTGCTCTTATGGGCGAAATGTGTGGGGTTTAGGATAAAAAAAATAGAAAAAAAAGTCAACCCATTTTATCAGCTTACGTTGCGAAAATAAAACTGACTTTCGCTTAAATCTACTACGCAAATGTATTGTGCACTTTATTGGTCACCAGAAATTCGCGTTGACTAATTTATAGTTACTCCCATTAAGTGCACCTTAGGCTTGAAATGTATCCATCTGGGGAAATTGTTTTTTTCACTAGGTTGACTGCAGCGAAGTTTACTTGTGAATTTGATCGGCGTGGCGATTTTGATTTTGTGAAGGTTGTATCGAGCGGAGGGGATGTTGCCGGTGCCAATTACGTAAAAATGTCAGGAGTACCGCCAAATCAAAATCGCCTACAGTCATCCTGACCTTGTCTTTTCAGACCAGATTAATTGGAATCAAGGTAGGTGGATACTGGATCAGTTACACACCAGCACTTTGTGTAGTCTATGCATGAGCAACACATTGTTTATAGCTGTGCCAATGAACTTGGTTTAGAAGCTCGTGTTATACGTTTTCGTGAGGTGTAACGGATGCTGTTGGGACTGCCTGAGTAGATGACGCCAAAGTAGCTGTGCTTTATCGTCATTGACGCCGTCTGTCGTAAGTATATGTCCTCGCAATTTACAATTACTGTCGCCGGGTTACCTTTCGTGTTCATGGGTGTTAATAGTTTCCTATTGTTCCAATTTCCAATTTCATTTTTCAAAAGTCTAATTCGCCCGAATATTTTTTGTACAACCTATTCTCAACTTTACGCTAATATCCAGTTATTTTGCCTTAATGGATATTCCACCAATATTTCAACCTCTTTAAAACCGAAGGAAGCCCTTTCTTTAAGAATAAAATTTGATTAAGGCGTAGTTTGCTATCAAATAAGTACAAGAGGGAATTTTTTTTAAAAATTAAGGAGGGCGTAATTTGCTATCAAATAACTACAAGAGAGGATTTCTTCGTGTATGCTTCCATAAAATATATTTGAATTTATAAAGGCAGTCAAAATCAATGATGAAAATAAATACTATTTAAGTAGTCAATTTTTACAGAATCAGCTTCTTCGCAGCGGTCAGAAAGAAGGTCATCAGAGAGTAGACATCCTAGCGTGACTGAAAAGAACTGAAATTGGACTGCATAATAAACAGTATAGCAAACCTAATTAATGTTGGTTTGCTAGTGATTACCGGTCTTTTACAGCACTCACAATATTGTAGTTAGGAACTTCGTCTTGGGTATGTTAATCGCAAGACCAACAGGTTTAATGAAACTGATGATTTGGTCTACCGTTGGCTGTAAGGACTCAAGTTTATTATCTAATATGGCAATGTCATTGGCATACTCCGGCTTAAGGACTTTGAATTCAGGGTTTCCTTTCCATTTCATACGAGGTAAAATTAATTGTTACATCAACCAGTCGATAAAGAAGTTGAAGATAACTTAGGAGTGTACGCGTCCTTTCGAATTCTATAGCCGCTAAAAATGCAAATCTTAACATAACGCTAAGTAAAAAGACCTAATTTAAAAAGGTACTTAGACAGCGCAAAATCGGGTTGGTCGGGGAATTGTTTTGTGTTGGTAGGCCGGGCCATCACAGAGGGGACTTGGAAGTATATAACCTCGGCGTGGCAGACAATGACTTGGATTCTGTGTCTATCGCGAATCCTATCAGATAGAAAATCGCGCAAACCTTTCAAAACGCTCTTCTCTAATTCTACATGAATAAACAATAGGATTAAAAATTTGTATGTAGAGCCAGGCGTACTATTTTGGATACTGGTAATTTCGTGGCTCACATGAAAGTATCCAGAACATCACTTCACGAAATACGCTTGTTTGAGATAAGTTCTCATCGGGCCAGTAAATTTATATGGAATCAGGATACAAATTCCAGCATGCGGTCAATAGTTTTCGCAGTTCCATACAAGTGGTTCGTGTGAATAAGGGAGTTAGGGTAAGATACAATTAATCAAGCGAGAGTTTGGGTTTGATGTGGCCTTTCTAAGGGGGAGAAGGAGAAGGGACAGCTGGAGGAAGGGTGAGAAGACGTGCATGTAGTTAAGCTACCATTGACCATACTAAACGACAGTGATGACAATAAACTGAAATACCTGCAGAATATAGGTCTCAAATTAAATAGATAAATATCTCATTTACTTCAGCTGTCGGAATGGCGAACCCCACATCTTCTAGCATTTCTCCTTTTACCAGAACATTGGGCTAACCGACGAATTTAAAAGTCAGGCAGTTAACAATTAGGAAATCCCGACATAATTTTTCTGCCAAAGGATAAATATCTTCGCTCCTTGGGCAAGCTGCGCAAATGGCTATTACCAGTTTTAGCGTTTTCAGTTGCCACAGTTATAAATGCCGGTTAATACTTGCAAAGGATAGGTAAAGCCGGTGGTTCTCCTTGGCTCTGCCCCGACAAAAGTTTCCGCACTTAACTGCGTGGGCATTATTTCCGATCAGACTCTCCGTTCTGGCAGAGGTGACAGCACAGAGACGCTCAGCTTCTTGAGGTAACACTCTTGGGAGGGTGTAGATGGCTGCTGCCCAAGATCTGCCGCCATATCCTTCACCGGAAGCAACAAACCTCCTCTGGGTTAATTTTCTGAAGTTGCCAGACCTTACTTATTTTATATTTGACGCTGTAGGAAATAAGGGACCAGGTACGTGGTTTGCTAGATAAATATTCGCAGTGGATTAAGTTTATCGAGAGAAAGACTGCCTCTCTGATAGTTAGGCCCGATTGTATTGGTAAAGAGAAGAAGTGGAATGCCAGGTAGAAGGGTTAGTTTATGTTGTGTGCAGAAGTAGTGGAGAATAGACAGGAGAAAGTAAACAGATTTTTTTCCTTACACTATTCTACGCTAATACGTATTTTTGATATTGTTAATCGTTAAGCTAACAGTAGGTTATGCTGCACACATAACTTAATATACTAGCTAAACACGTTTTAATAACTATTATACGCCTTATGGAACGCGAATATATGCCTATTTAGGGTATTTCAGCCGCATTTCCCCATAGCTGGACTCGCCGAATTGCACTCAATTGCTGAGTGTTGGTGCACTTTTCCTTAGCGTTGAACCTGGTTCCTCTGCCTTAGTTTATTGCACTCCCCACACGGAAAAAGATTAGAAATCGGCACACACTTTGCCTAAGTTTTGTAACACGCAACTCTCTAGGTAAACTTTCCAGCCTGGGCTCGATTGATTACAATAAAACTGCCTGCAGCAATACCACACTCACTTGCTTTGCCTAAAACATTGAATGCCCACTAGGAAACGTTTAAGAATCACCGAAGATTTGCACCGAGTGACTACTACGCGACGCCTAATTTGTTTCGCGCCCCATCTTTTGGAACTATCGCATTCGATTAAGTCGGTTTCGCGTTCAGTTTTCTGGAAACCTTGAAGTACATTCAGACTGATATCAAGTCCCCATTTTCGAAAATAACCTTTCGTTCATGTTTTAGTTATCCCACGCTTGTTCGTTATATATTTTCTAGCTAATTATGCATATTTTATCCGCTGTTCCCTGTTGCATTTATTCATTTCATTCATTCATTCATTTCATTCATTTATTTTCTACTGCGCCACAGCAATGCCCCAGCCATACAAACCCTATTATCAGCGGTCTCGTCAGAGAGGGTCCTGGGCTTAGAGGTACCTTACGCGCTCTACTAAACCTTATCTTGCCAGGGTATCATTCAAGAATTTTTGCAATGTTTTTGACTTGGCAGTCAAGTGGTAGTGCAGTGAGCGACTTGGCAAAATTGCGCAAGCGAATTTTGCTTATTGCAAGTGATATGACATGCAGCACCTGGATTCGACGTGAACAAGCGTGAGCACAAGTGAGTACAGGAGTGTGTACTTACGGGCCTCACTGTAAGACGAAGGCCAATACGTTGAAGGGCACACCAACAGTTAGTTCGCCGTCAACTAGGCTTGGTGAGCAGCCAACGAGAAAACATTGATCGAAGCTTGGGGCTGACTCACAGAAATGCATGTGAAGAAATCGCAGGCGATTCGTATTCGCTTGCAATATCTCTGATAATTTCGAGAACAGTGCTTACGAAAGACCAGTGTGGATTTATTACGTCCCCACTTTTGTCAGCTGCGAGCCAAGCAATATTTAGTGTTAACATGTTCTCAAGATGGTTTAAAAACATTATCCAGAACCACAAAGTAAGCATTATGTGCACTTAATATCATAAATGAATTAAGATTTGTATTTTCATATACATGTATTTTTGTCCTCGGTAAATATCAGTATATTTAAACTCTGCAGAGACATAGACCCAAATTTGATGCTTATAATTGGGTATAACTCCATCACCTACTGTGTTTCGCGTGTTTCCTCTCTGGGCTTCTAGCTAGTGCTTGTGCCGCCAGCATGGTAAACTCACATATAAATGATTTACTTTACCACATACTTGCTTTCCAGTAAAAAGAGCACAGGTAACGCCTGAACCGTGATTAAAAATTAATTCGGTGCTTTCGGTTAAAACAGACCTTTGGTGAATTTTCTTTACCGTAAAGTAACATACAAGTACAATATGTGTAGTTTTTCAGTGACGAGTTTTCGCATCCACCTGCCTAAAGTACATTCGCGATAAACAGATAGGAAAAACAGTACGGCCGCTTTCTTCAAATTTAGAGCGCCTTTATAGATGAACTTGCTTTCTGTCAAAAATCAACCACAGAACAATAGTTTATGTGCGCATGTTGAAGAAAGCGCCAATTCCAATTTTACAAAATTCGTACCTGGGCGATATTTTTAGAGACTGAAGTGATTGTTAAAGTAACATTCTGGTTGTGCATTTTTTGACGTGCCTTTGGGATAACATTTCTAGATAAGTTTTCCGATGACATGGAAGTGTTATGATGAATTTTTACTGTGTAAAAGATAAGTCAACTTAAAGAGTCAGCGAAAAATCAGGAGAAACTGAGTTCTTTCTAACTAACTTGTCCAATGGCTATTAATTTTGCGAGTGATGGAAATTATATTTGTTTGAAAGAGGTGGTCTCAGTGTGCATAGAGGACCTTGGAAGTACCACGCATGTTAAGCTGTTTTGCATTCTAACTGAACTAAACTTGGGGTCAGCACTCTTTTTGGGCTAAATTTATCATTCCACAAGTTTAGTTCCTCGCTACGTGACTCGCAGAGTAAAAGGCCATTTCCCTAAAGACAAGATCATCATAGTCTTTTAAAAAGTCTACAATTGTGCTCCAAATGTCCCCTAAATCACCTCAATCCCAATGGTTAGCCAAACCATAGTCATTTAAAAATTGACAAGTCAAGTTTATCAAAACATATGTTTTTAGCAAATCATCATTTGCAGGGTAAAGAAAACTGTACAGTTGGACAGGGTTAAATAGTGTAGTCTATTTACAATTCATCGTTTACGTGTCGTCTAAATGGCCAGGTCGGCGTGTAGAGGTTCTTTTGTTGGGGGAGGGGGGAGGAGCGTTAGGGGAGGTAATTGGGTTAGGTTTTGGGAGTTGATAAGAGGGCTGATACATGAAGGGCTAATTGCTGTTATTTGCGCGCCGCGAACGACTGTCACTGGGGGGTGGGGACAAAATGCGATCGCCACCTGGCGTCGGGGTCGGCCACGGAAGTGCAAATGCTTCTGCCAGCTTCTTCTGACAACACAACATTGGATTTACTAGCCGTATAGCCACTGCTTCGGCTGTTGCAAGCACCCGTTGGCGTAGGCCCTTGAAAAAGTTGACTGGCGTCCGGTGTCATTTAAAAATGTGGATTGCTGACTACCTTTGCGTCACCTGCTTCGCAAAGAGAGGAATTGATGCTCCCTATGTCTTTTGGTATTGCCGTTTTCAGTTAAAACTACAGAACCGACGGCGTTGAAATATAACTAACCGCTACCCGGTTTCAAAGATGATAGTTAGGATATAATTCATTGTACAGTTCGAAGTATTATACGGAATAAGTACGACTTCTCAAAAGTCGTTTGACTTGTTCTGGTGGTGAGTAACTTATGCCTAGGCCTAAAACATACCGTAAACTGCTTTCGTTTTGGTCAAATACCCTATCTAGTCTGAAAATGAGTACAATGTAATTTCGGATAAGGAGTTTAATCCGCGCCAGCACTGAGCTCCTCATGTGAAAGGGCACCATTTCACTGCTTGGCCACAGGTAAACGAGGACCCACGCCCTGGGTCGTAATTGCGGGCTGAAGCACAAGTACGCGTTGACAATTTGTTAATTGAGCGGAAACTCGCCAAGCAAAACAAACATTCTGCACATGGCTTGCTCGTTGCCGAAAATTCCCAGGCGGCTTGTCGCCCGAGGCCCAACTGTAATTTCTTTCTGTGAGAAAAGTACTTAGGATTCAAAGGACCTCTGTCTACTCATTAAGCCGGAAAAAGAGACATTGTAACAAACACAGGACGTGAAAGGCTAATTCATCTGACTGTGCGATTGAGGCGTCCTTATGTTCGGTTATTCAATCAAGAAGGTTATGGCAAAATAGGGGTTCCTCAGATGCACTGATTTAGTTTGCTTGAATATGCCTCTTATTCTTTTAAGAGGTAATGTAAGAAACATAATTTTTTCCTGATTCAGGGAGCTTTTTGTTTTTGATGGCGCTACCGAGCGTTTCTCCAATGTTCTTATACTTTTTGCACACCGATTTCCAAAAGTACTTCATAATCTGCAGTGGTGTTTCTACCAGGTGGGACACATTGCTCACTCATTGTTTTGACTGATTTGCACATCGCTTTTGTTTAATGATGTCACCGTCACTTCTTATTTCGTTCTCCCTAGGTTTGTCAGCATAAAGTGTATGAAGCCCTTCGCGGGGACAGCAACACTCTTCGCACACCAGTTCCGGAAAGTGCTCCGACCTCCGGAGCGGCGTGTATACTGGACGCACACGGACTGGACACATTCCTACTCCGTCCTGTTTGGTGGCTCACACAGGAACTTATTTTATTGTGTCACCGTTAATGCCAATTTCCTCCATGTTAGTTTGCTGGATAGAAAATTTGAGCAGCATTTCGCTGGTACTCCAACAGTCAGCGCACACCAGTTCCGGAAAGTGTTCCGACCTCTGCAGCGGCGTTTCTACCCAGCGGACACAGTTGGGACACACCGCTTTTTCCTCCCGTTGGCTTTTTTGCAACTCATTCTCCCTAACAATGATACTGGTACGCATAATTTCCCCGTCGGTGGTTTCCTCAATAGTCAGTTGATGAGGTATTCCGCCGGTTCTCCAACAGTCGGCGCACACCAGTTTCGAAAAGTGATCTGACCTCCGCAGCGAGGTTTCTACCTGCTGGACGCAGATGGGACATATTACAGTGTCGATTTGGTGACTTTCTTGCAGACTAACTTCGCCGCATTGGTTGGCTTCCGACATAAGTGTCAGCAGCTTAAGGAGAAAGCGGAACGGCGTGAAGTCCGCCTCGGAGAAATCTCGATAGCACATTGGGCAGGTTGGTTGTTCTGCATTGAGCAAATTCTGCAGACAGGGTTCTCTGTAGAAGAAGTGTTCGCATGGCAGACGATGGAGTTTTTTGCAGATCTCTAGGCCAAATGGACACTCCACTTGCTGCTGGAGGGCTTCGTTTGGCGCTGGCATCTTTCTTTCCTGACTACACAGCGTTAAGATAATTCCATGTGATTTGGTGCTGAACAAAATGTTCATGTAGAGTGCGTCACTGAAATATTGGCGCTTGCTTTATGTTCTCCACGCACCTCGAGCGTGTATGTGTGGCTGTGTGTCGTTGCTGAATGTGCAAAATTGGTGAAGCGGCGGTATATCGAGACAGAATGCAAGCCTTTTATTGTGTTTGGTCAGTTTGCCTATGGAGTGACTTTATGCTTGACTGCTTCGTCTAGACGATATGAAATTACTACCCGCCAAGACAACATTCATTGCCATTTTTCCAATAAATATACGTTGTTTTGGGGCAGTTCTTTTTTTGCGCCAATTGATAGCATAACACCAAGTACTGTTCATTTAATGTAATGCAATGGTTATACGCAAAAGACGTTTCACAATTGAACATACACTGAATTGTTTCAATCACTGCTTCGTATAATTTTACGTAGATATGGATAAGGTTTCGAAAATAGGTACAGTTAGGAGTAAGGTAAGGTCTTCCTTTAAGAGTAAGTTTACAGTCAAGTCTATGATTAGATAAGGTACCGCATACCGCGGTACGTGATCTGGCATTGTTTGAGCGATAAATCTCGGTCAACAGTTTTCCGACAGCCTACTCGACCATACTTCGCATTTTTCAAACTGTGCGGTCTTTTCAGAGACCGCAGTGGAGAACTAAAATAATCTGGCATATAACGAGTTTTCTCAGTTTTTTTCATGAATTACAGTAAAAAACTGCTTTAATATGTCCTAAGGATAAAAGAAGGATGGTAATTCTTAGTTAATATTGGGCCAGCGGAGCCCTTAGTGTTCGCCTAAACGGCTTTTTTAGGACAGGCCTAGTTTAGGTAATCATGTGGCAGGAAAGAAATTTGCCGCTGTCTAGTGCGAGCAGAATAAGTGCGACAACAAGAGAAAGGAATAGTTTATTCTATACAGAGAAAAAGGAAGGAGAATAGAAGGAGTTGATTGTCGGCCGAGTGCACGTTCGGCTGCGAGAGGGCCGGGTCCAAAGTGTGTTGGCGTGGCAATCATTCCAGCCTCTACAAAGTGGCATTTGTGTGAGGCGCCCTTGAATGTGATCGACCAGATGGATTTGGCGTCGGCCTACAAGGATGCACAAACTAACAGCCGCGACTGGCAAGAAGTTAAGCCTTGGCTCATTTTGCGGTTCCTGTGATCGGCAGTCTCAGCGACAGGAAAACATCCGAAATCACGTAATAAGATGCGTAGCGTGGCGCCGAAAATAGAGGGCGCCACAGTGTCCCTACCGCGGTGCCTCCCTAGTGTACACTAATGGGGACTAGATGGTAGAAATCATATTCGTCTATGAAAAGAAAAGTGTCAGAAATTTAGGGAGAGGTCCCAGATGCAGGTACGCATCGGGCGATAGCTAGAAAGCAACAACTCTGTGTTAAGCCATCTTTTTGATAGAGGACATCGCGTTTATGAGTATGAGATCCACTGCATATTGAACACTGAAATTGTGGTTTTAGTAAGCTAGGAGAAGATTTATGCGAGTAATTCAGTTGGCAGTTACTGTTTGTTTGAGAGGGCCAATTATTTTTGCTAGAGATACTTGCAAAAGGAACGGCACCAACAAAAGGTTGAGAGGGATATCTTAAAGGTGTAGGAATAAAGCTTTTGATATCGAATTACCATAAAGATTAAGACCGGAAAAGCGTGCTGGTAGTTTACTTGGAATGCAGGTAAGCTAGGAGCTGCTGAGTTAGGAAGTGTCTACAAGAATTAAGCACTAGAAACCAGCTCCTGTATGGCCATTAAAATGGATAATGTTACAGAGTAAATTATTCCATCGACTTGGCGTCTCAGATATTCTCTTTCTACACGAAACCACGACCTGAAGACCGTAGCGGCGAGGATCTTCTCCAATAGCTTAACCCACTGTGATAGACCTATTTCCGACTACGTGAATAGCTTATGTCATACTCTTGTTTTTAAAAAAACAATTTTACCTACGAACCGTAGCCATTTGCCTCTTAAGAGTGCAATGAAATATTCCCATGTAAATTTGTAATTAGGAACGCAGCCAACGCTAATGTAGTAAAATTAAGCATGCGTACTACTAAGTAATTAGTGGGCAATTATGGAAATGTAACGTAGTGAGGGCAATTATAGATTTCTACTCAGTCTTTTTTAACCAGTAACCATCGCCGCACCTTCTTCTTTTTTTACATAGTTCGCAGCTCACGTCTCTGCCAGTTTGCCTTTTGAGTAATAAAACGCACTTGTTTTATAAATGCCAGTATCATTTATGCCTTCTATAGGCTCAATTAATTACCCTACTGTTGAAATAGTAACTTCATCTTTCGCACAAACCATGAATACCCGCTCTTTATTATCCCAGTGTGCTGATTTGTTTAATGCCTGAAGTTACAGCGATACAGTGACCCGAAAAAATATTAGAATAGCCTCAAGTTGAATCTTACAGTACTATCAACACGACCTTTAGGATTAACGCCGTTTTCATTCAATCACGGAGATAAGTCGGAATTGGGGATATCGAGAATAAATGTTAGAAAATCATAAAAATGTGCATATTTACAATGCAAGCCTAATATACCTTGCCCTATATTTCTGTAATGTGGCTAATCTTCTATCCGATTGTCATGTGAATTATGTTTCAATGTTGGCAATTTTTTTTATAATTGAGAACTTTGTTCATCTAAATGACGTATTTCATTTGGTTTAACGTGTCGCCATGAATACTAGTCAACATCGTATACATCAGCTTGAGAGGTCTGCTACAAATGCTATTGAACACTCACTCCTCTCTGTACATGTAGCCACGCACATTTCAAAAACCTTCTTCCTCACGCAGTAAACATGCGGTAAACAAGTAGGAGATAAAAATACTTTACGGTCAGCTACGTATTTGAAAATCTGTCCTTCTCATTTAAGCCATTACTTGACTAAATGGCTTATCTGGTGGGAGGTTTTCAAGGCGATCCCACAGACTATGTACCTCATCAACTAGCCAGTTGCTGAGAAATCCGAAAAGTAAACGGCTGGCTTACGAGCAATATACATGGTCGCTTATGAAAAGTATGCCTTCCGACACCGTTTTGGCCGTAATAACTTCAGTTGCGTTACGTTATTTCTACTACTTCTGGCAACTCACTAACCACGTCTTCACCCGTGACGCGTGTTCTTGCTGTGTTTCAGCCACTTCTTGCTTCTATAGACGTTCCCGTTGAGGTGCGAACCAAAGTCTCTATTCATTGAGAGTGGGATGGCAATGTCTTCAACAGGTTAGCAATTACTTAGTGGATATCCGATATTCCAAATAATCCTCTAGTTTTGGGCAGTGAAGTCAGTAATGCCTTTTACCTTGTTCAAAATAAGTTGAGATAGACAACTTCATTCACACAAGTAAAAATACATATCCTCCCGTTTCCCGCATTTAAATTATATCAGAATTACTAGGCGGCGTTGAGACCACTTGGTGCAGTAATTAGCAAGAAGGTTTTTTTTCTAAAGTAGGTGTATACAATTGGAAGAAATATTTTCCGAAATCCAAGATAGGGGACCAGATGGTGTAGATCAGAGTGCAGCGAAGAGATCACGACCCCGCTTTGGGCGCGCATTCACTAAAGTGGATTGTGCATCCAAACCAGTAGCTGCATCATTCTAGGCACTTTTTCTCCATGCAACGACAGGCAGCCTCATCTTTCTTATATGCTAACCATTCAGAGTATCCTTTACTGGAGATGATAAAGAAAACTAAATAGGCAGATTACTTAAGTATTCATTATTCTGCAATAGTTTAAAATAAATGTTATTTGTGCAAAATGGGAGGATAAACTCGTTGGAGCAACTATTTTAACTGGCAGGATGATGATCTAGTTTCTGCTGTGAGAACGCCATTCCAAATAAAATCATTCAAACGCATTACAGAAACAGGACATGCCAACATAGTCATGCGAGCGAAATCGGAATACTGACTGTTCACCATTAGATACTAATAAATCAAGTTTACGTTTCACATTTTCATTATATATATATAACTATATAGGACCGAAGAGTTTTTTAGAAAAAAAAAATTGGTTGAATTTTCAAGAAACATAAATCTTAGTTTTAATTTGTTAAGAAATTAATTGGCAACCAGGACAAACATTTGCAAACGCGAACGGAAAGCTAGAAGGCTGACTGATGAAGATGACCACTCGCGGTCGTCTCACGCAGCGAAATCAGAACTGCGAAAACGATGTCTAGGAGTTGTAGTCGAGCTACTGCTGTCCGCATGATCAAAAAATTCAAAAATTGGAAGTAGAAATGTAATTTATAATCTTTGGTATACAATAAAGGGCCTGGAAGACTCTTTGTGCGTGGTTTTACGGTGAGCATTTTGCAAACCAAACCATTTAATTACTTTTTGCTCCCAAAGTCCTTGGATGTTGTCCTAACAGATTAAAGGATGGAGTGCCCAGAATTGGAGACGCATAATGAAGACCTAGAAACAACTTCACTCAATTTGGGAGACGTCGAATGACTGCAGCCGCCTCCTGCTTCCAGATGGATCATTGAAATGATATTGCAGCAAACACTCTCTAGTGAAAAGTAAGGCGTCCGATGCGACAAAGGATGTCAGAGATGAGAGCAGTACTAGACCTGAGAGGTCAAACCAATTGAATGCATGTGCTGGAGATATAAGGCACTTCGTCTTGTGGATAATGCACTTAACTGCGCGAAATGATTTGTGATGACGGCTTTCCTTACTTAAAACCCAAAAGTGGCTAAATTTAAAAATTTCATTCTCATTTTGACACTATCGACACTTCTAGTTTGTTACAAAGACTGATAAAAACTCTCTGTTTCTGCTTAATACCCGCTGCCTAGTTTTCTCAGGATACCGTTGTTCTTGATCCCCTCGGCAGCTTAATCAGGAGAAGTGTTAAATTAAGACATATGAATTATGCATCCTAATCTAGCAACTGAAATTTTTGCCTAGAACTTGAAGTTTTAATAAAAAAAAGTCTGCAGCCTTTTACACTGAAA
>UYRU01046173.1:4403-15046 GCA_900617775.1 Dibothriocephalus latus | reverse complement strand
CAGCGGGGCTTGGAGAACGAAGGGGTGAGAAGTCGTGTGGCTCCCGCCACAATACCATAATAGTTATGGAAGGACATTTTGTGCAAGTATATGAAGAACATAATAACTTCAATTGATATAATTAATTAATTCCTTATTTTGTAAAATTAGGAATTCTTCCAAGATGCATTTTCCTTAAACCTTATCTGTAGGTATTTATTTGCATGCCTGCACAGCATTTGATTTATAAACTGGAATCTATTTATGAGGCAAGAATAATCTCTTTTCTTAAGGAAACTGTTTTCCGAAATCAAACTTATTTATTGTTTCCATGGACTTTGAGGTCCTACATTAATAGTTTGGTGTTTTTGTCGAGGCCTCCACATTTTTTGCAGATTGATTAGTGATTTTTCGTTAATGTTGGCTTACTTACTCTGTTAGGTCAAAATACATATATCACACACGTTATACGTGCGAGTGAAAGGCTGAAAGTCTGGACAAAGAAGCGGCTTGTTCCAACGATTGCCTCTCGTTTTCCCCTAATTCTTCTGGCACCTTGTCGTTTAATCAGCTTAAGTCTTGCAGTTTATATCGCTTAACCAGCGACGTATCTCAATTTCTGACTACTCGCTATTGTCCGACTGTGTATGAGGCATTGCCATGGAAACTGAATAGCTCAGTAGGATTATTTGTGTTCCTTTTGTGGTCATGATATATTAATAAAGGAAGTAGCAGTTGGACTGACTTTATTATACTACCAAGACGATAAAACTGCGAATTTTATATATAACTTATGAGAGAGGTTGGTACTATAATTTATTTTCCGGTCGTTACCTACAAAAAAGATATGTAAGTGTTGCATGTGGCGTTGCATGACGTCCTGTAAATCCGCATAATAAAGTTGCGTTAGTCGGGCTACTATTTTTTTCGCTTCATTGTTTAGGAAGTATATACAGGGTGTCCCAAAAAATGTATACACAATTTAAATAATTGTGAACTTGCTATTTATTGTAATTTTATTATTTAAAAAGTTTAAAACTCTTAACAAGTATCATTCTATTGTTTTCTGTCTGCATGTTCTCAAACTGAGATCCATTTGATCCAGATACTGCTGACAATGTCAAGCAAAGGAATCGCACATACCATAAAACCATTCCATTTGTATTTGGGCGCATTCATGTTCAATGGCTTCTGTCTCTCTCAATTATTTAAAATATGGTGAAAATTCAATGGAAAAACAATAAAATGATACTTCTTAATACTTTTGCATTTTTGATATAATAAAATTATACTAAACCTCAAAGTTACAATTTTCAAAATGTGTATACATTTTTTTGGGACACCCTGTATGTATCAAGCAAACAACATAGGGGTCTCAATGTTGTGTACTTACTGAGCAGGAGAGCATCACAGGAAAAAACAAGGGAAAACTAGAATGCCAATACATGGCTCATTGCCCGTCATCAGCCAGTCCCACCAAGCCCCCACTTATTCAGCACCCGAGACTTCAACCCGCGACCGTTGACCAGAAGGCAAACGCGCTAAGCATTAAGTCGCGGACTCGTTGTCTTGCCGGTTTAGACCTGCAATATTGACATTCGTTGATATACATTCCCGATCGCTAACGTAACCCACTCAACTCGTTCTGCCTTGGGACCCAGTCTTCCGCCCCATCAACAACCACACAGTAGCACGTAATGTAGACCGATAAACATTGACATCTGATCAACAATACACGAATTGGAGCCTCGGGGCTGCATAATCTGGGGTTGAGGATGACTGGTTGATGACGGCTAATGGGCAAGAAGTAATCATTCCAGTTTCTCTTGTCTTTGCCGGCAATGTTCATCTGCCGCTGTGCGGCTGTAGTGGCCTTTTTGCAGCCACTTGGAACCCAAGACCATCCGCTGACGCATGACTCATATAGCCTGCCTGTGTGCCCACCGCCTCCTGGGGCTAGACGCTAACTGTCATTGGCCCACGCTATCATTGGCCCAAGCTATAATTAGCCCATGCTAGTCTAGACGTCATCCGCCTCATTGGCCGCCGGAACAAAGCATGCGCCCGCGACGCCCGATGTCCTCATCACTCCGGGTCCGACCCGAATAGGGAACGGACGCACTTCTCCGCAAGTCAACATTCTCTCCATCTATTCTCCGTTCCATTTTGTACACAATAAACGCTTCCTTCTACTCTGGCCTTCCCAAGACTCCCCCCATCTCCCAAGGAACCGGGTCGGAAAGCTTGTAGGTATTAGGGTTAACCGTGTTAGCTTTAACTCCTATACGGCTGCTGGCGAGGCTTAAATATGAGTCCCAAAGCAGAACAGGAAGAATGCGTTCCGTTCGCGGTCTGTGTGCGTTCGACAACGAATTTCCTAAGCAACCATAATGAACTAGCCTATGCGATGCTAAAAGAATGAAAATCTTAGGGTCTGAAAATTTCGTAATTCCAATCAGTTCAAACCGAAGCACAGGCTCTCTTAAAGTATCAAATTTAAAAGACCTGTTTCTGTCGTTCTTTCTGATGATGGATCCGCAACGGAAGTCGAAGCATCAGGAGAACCAAGTTTTTGCCCCAGGTCTACAGTTAGAAGGGCATCAAAAACCAATGTGAAAAATTCAAACTAATCGACAAGCCAATTTGTGGGGCACATATTTTTTCGGACTGCCCAGAAAGAGGTTATTCAAAAGCCGGTACCCTGGGGTCATTTACATACCTGCGGAGGATGCCGTACGATAATGCGTATTGCACCTCCATCCTAATATTCCACTATAATGGCGAATACACTTTAAATTGAGAGAAAGTAGACGCGATCGTTGGGACAAGAACTTTGTTCGCCTGAAGTTTCACATCCCCATTGAGGGATAGCATCAGACACGCATATTTCGTATACAGGAAGTTGCAGTATTTATAAGATGCGATCGTTATTTTACCGCACATTGAGAAAAAGACGATTCGATCACTGCCAAAATACTTTTATTTGTCTGATGTTTCGAGATCCGTCGCGTATTCGTCATCAGGGACATAGTCAGATAGTAGTAGCAGATACGGGTAGCGTATGCACAATGGTTTGCAGTATTTATAGGATACAGTCATTACTGCAAACATACGGCGAGAATTAACGCTAATTGCCTTCTTGTGTGTTGATAGCTTGTCGAACAGCATGCGGACTCTGACCTGCTGAATTTTCATCACGCGTGGTGGACTGTGGCGTGATGATTGCTCGGTCGCCTGGCCCTCTGGTGTTTGCGTGGGATGACGTGATGGCCTGTCCGTTCCCCAAGTGGCGACTTGCATTGGCCAAATTTAGTCTCAGCACCGAATATGGATTGGGCAAATCGTTGCACTTGTTTATGGATTTGGGGCCCGTGAACCATGACTCAGATAATTCTCGGCTCACGCGATTGTCACCCCTTGCGAGAATTTCGGCCTCATTACATTTGAATGTGTGGCCGGGTCTCGTTGAATGAGCCGCAACTTGAGAATAAGCATAATTTCGCTGCAATGCTGCCGCGTGTTAGGCAATTCGCGTCCTGAGAAGTCTGCCAGTTTTTTCGACATAGTTGCCTTGCCCGCAACTGCACCAGATACTGTAGACGACTCCAGATGTTTCTTGTCGTGGCTGTGGGTCTTTCGGTTTCATTATCTGACGCCTTATGGTTGCCTCCGGCCTATGTGCGACTCCAACTCCCAGGGGTGCGAGAAGGCGGTCGACAGCCTCCGATACGTTTTTGACGCACGGGATCGCTCTCCAAATTTTGGGATCGGTGCGACTTTGTTGGCCATCTCGTTTGAGTAAGCACTGGTTGACGAAATTTCGCGGGAAGCCATTTTCTCTGGGCACCCGCTGAAGTTATTGTATCTCGGCAACTTTATATTCTGGTTCACTGCAGTGCGTTTCAACACGATAGAGCGTCCTTACGCAACTGCGTTTTTGGTTGATTGGGTGGTTGCTGTTGTAACTCAGTACTTGCATCGTGTTTGTTGCTTTCTTTTTCTTGTTGCTTTTATTCTTTAGGTCACAACAATCTTTGCGACAGACGAGGGCATCTAGGAAGGCCAGCTGGTTGTTCTCTTCCCCCTCCATCGTAAATTAGATGTCCGGGAAGACACTGTTGAGGCGTTCCTTGAACGTGCGCACGTGATCCCGTTCGATGGCCATTAGGTTGCCATCCAAATACCGTGACCATAATTTCGGTCTGTGGTGTTGGAAGGCCAACGACTCCAGCCGTTGTAGGACCGCCTCGGCTATGAGTCCTGAAATCAGTGAACCCATTGGTGTCCCCTTCACCTGCTCGTAGACTGTTCCGTAGATTGCTCGCTTGTATTGGTTACTACATATGTATGAATGGGGGCTGTAAATAATGAATCAAGCAACTTATCGGACTTATCGAACTTGAATGTGTGACCGGGTCTCGTGGAATGAGCGGCAACTTGGTATCATTTCTGCGCACTACTGCCGCGTGGTCAAAAAGTCGCTTCCAGATAAGTCTTCCAGTTTCTCCAAAGGCAATTACTGCATCAGATCCGATAAATGACTTTAGATCTACGTCCGTTTTTGCTAAACCCAACTTGTGTCAAATGAAATCAGCCCGCGATATATTATGCAGAAGGTCATGCAAATCAGTGCGTGATACTCGAAGCATTACTCCGTGTCTCCGGAACGCTTCCGAGAAAATCTTAAGCCACGGAGTCATATTTTGTAAAATTGGTCATATATTGTTCAGAACATACGTCACCGAGTACGTTAGTGCTAGAAGGAAATCGAACACCACAAAGCCTGTTCGGTGATTGGTTTTCAGACGCTGTTTCGGAGCAGTTGGTTTTGGTGAAGCCAGTAGAGCTTTCGGATTTCCTCTCGAACCTATCAGCAGAGACAATAGCAAACGTTCAAACTTTCACACTTGCGACAAGCCTTGTATGAGGTAGTCCAGCTACTCTACGCACTGAACATGAAGGATGTGTCCGGGATGCAGTGCATGGCCAGGATAAGGCTGTGGATAAACCTCTCAATTTCAAAGGTTGAGTACATATTCGTTTGTATTCATAAAGATTTCAGTTTGTATAGAGGTCAGAGCCAGCGTTAACGTGCATAGGCCATTTACATAGTCAGGTTAAAATCTCAATTGTGCACACATTTGACTAGAAACCATACTTTACATTTCAATAGAAGGAGGATATGTTTGCGTATTGTGCAATTTTTTGTTGGACCGTTAAACATAAGTAAATACACTCAAGCACGTTAGCCCTGTTGTTCATAAATTCGTTGAGTTTTGTGAGGTCACCTTCATAAAATACAACCGCCTTGCCACCGCAGTTCTCGCCCGATTATTACTACTAGAAAAAAATATATGCATATTGAGAGAAGAAAGGCTTCTTTGGGAAACTTGAATCTCGAATGCGTAAATTTTCGAAGCAAATCCTTTGCGTGTGACCTTGCGTGACTTCCGATAAATTACTGTTAAGCTTGCATACTTCGCCCGCAGATGCACTACGCATCTGCCAAGAAGATATTTGCGGGTTCCCACAAAACGGAGACAACCAAGTCGTCTGGGGTGGGCAACAGCATGTATTCATATCATGGTTTAAAAAAATAATTCTTCAAATAAAGTCGTCCGTGAAACACATATATATTTCTAAAGCATAGAAAAAGAGGTTGGTTTTCGTAGCGTCCAGCAAAAACGTCGCCAAGCAGGAAAGCACTCTCCAGCCCACGCACAAGAAGGGAGGTTTTATGCCTAATCCGCACGCAATTGCCTCATTAAATGTGACGTTTTTATCATCAATGTCAGTTTCAAAATTGTGTATATAATTAAGACATATCGACACGACCAGATGAAACTAATCTCGCTGTTACCCGTGCGTTAGGCTGCGGGCTCAGCTTTTGAAGGTAAATGGGAGAAATGAAAGGTCCGGTTGAGTTGAGAATTTACTTGCAGAAACGGTACATTTTGTCTGTATAGCATGGAAACTGTTTCACATAATTCTTACAAACTCTGCGTGTTCTCTGCCGACTGCAGTATCGAAAATTTTACTGAATAGAGTTTCCTCATTTTCCCCAGGAACGTGTCTCCTTGCACTTTTTTTTATTTTAGTAGCGGATATGCAGTGGTCTATGATTTCGAACAGCACCATCTGCAAAATATTTTCTGCTCTAAACGAGAATGAACCGTTGGATTTTACTAATAAGTTTACGTAAAGATGATAATTATCTTGTAAGTGCTATCGTTTTAAGCCATTTGGGAAGTTTATCAATTCAGCGAAGCCTGTTGATAACTGTCCATGAATTCAAGTAATTACAATTTTTCGCGTTTTAACCCAACATATTTCTTCAGAATATGTACATTTGCACTCGGAGCCTTGAGTGTAACCTATAGATATTTAAGATACTTTTGATTTGCTGTGTGCTGGTGGCAGTCATGCACTCCGGGCGCCAAGTAGATCCACCAACACCATGACAAAAGGAATTGTACTAATCCCTTTGGCTTTTATCGAAAACAAATAGAGGACTTATGCAAGTGTCCTTCCAGTTACTTATTATCCTTAGGTTAAAGGTATCGTTTACTTTGCTGTGCGTATAAACTTTTGCATCACCAGCAAGACTCAAACAGCAAGCTAAGCATTTTCAGGAGGATTAGGAGCATTGGAGTACGAGAAGTCTTCGCTTTCCTTTACCGGATTTAATTTGATAAGCTGTATGAAATCGTTCTTCAATTTACTATGAACTCGAACGGGAAGAATCAAGTATTTTGGTTAACTGATCTTCTGTGATTTCAGTGAACGGAAAGGCTGTCCGCACATTCCTGCGTGCATATATACCCGGTCTGCAGTAAATGGCAGGTGGCGAGGCATTAATGAACTGAGGTTCGGTGAAGCGTTTATGACCCATCTGGTAGACCCCAGTGGTGGACCATCTGTGCCATCTGTGAGTGAACGTGTTTGTTTTGTACAGCCCAGCTGGTGGTCAGGGTTATGCCTGGCTGAATGAAGGCAAATACGCCCGAAATAGTTCTGTATCAAGTTACCCCCAAACGCTGAAATCCCTCCCTGCTATTATGACTTTCCCGGGATCGGCCTGTCAGGTGGTCGTCCGTTTGGGACCCCTAGCCACCACACGAAGTTTTTTTACTTCGGGAACCAAATTGAGTGAATATATAGAGAAATATATTTTTTGAATGGTTGAAAATATGCGTGAACTTGAAGATAATCATGCATTTACCAAAGTATCGTGTTAGTAGAGAAAACCTATAATAAAATATTTTGAGATTTTAAGAGACACGATAAAGCAGCCTCTATTGGGGTCTCGGTGGCTTTTTAGATCTGATATTCCGCAGTGGCACAAAACATGTGAAAAAGCGATCCATTGTCTGCTGCTGGAGAGGTTTACTGCCAGTTTCTACCTAGGAAACGAAAGCATACTAGGCTAGTCTTCGCCAACACAATAGGCTTCATTCGGTTATTCGCGCGAAACACAGTACCCTTCGATCAAAACAATATTTCCTTTGTGGGCCTCCTTGCTCAGGCGATCGATCAAGACCTCGTAGCTTAACATTTGTTGACAATTCGTTGCAACTTTCGCCACCTTGCAAGTGTTAACAAAAGTTATATGGAGTAGGCTATTCTGTGAGTTAAGTGCAGCACATATGTGTTGATGGATACATAGAAAGACGGCCTTTGGATTGAGTAAAGTCGAGTCCCCAAATAGCAACTACAGTAAATCCAAATTAGTGCATTGGAAACAGCCCGAGGTGAAGTACCCAAAAAGACACTCACAAACGCGCGGTGACGCCCACCGCTCTTCCTTGATTACATTACGCTACACTGGCATCCCGGTGTATCCTGGAATTGCAGTTTAGAGCTCTCAACAGCTAGCTGCGCACTTAACGACCAAGTGGACCAACGTTCAAGGTTTTGAGCTGTGGGCATGACGAGCTGACGATGAAAAAGCTCGCTTACATAATAAACTTGGTTTCGCTCTTGAGTGTTAACATTTGTCTCCTGATTCTTTACCTTCATCCATTGCCTGGCCATCTACAATGCATCCTAGAGGGAAAGAAAGCGCTTAGTAGAGGAGTAATCCATCTACCAGATGGAATCGATCGACGAACGCGCCCTGTTCACTGCAGTCGTCTAACCATAGCCGGCAACTCATGCTCTTGGGGCTAGGGTTTTAGAGTATGAAACTCAATGAGGATATACATCAGTTTTTTCCTCCTACATTGAGACCTGAAGTACTGATCGGTTATAAATATGCACTGCAGTCCTTTATGTTGAGAATAAGCTACCAGGAATAAGTCAGTCAACAGAAAACTTTGGCCAAATGCATGCTTCTAGCAAGCATAATTTTTATTTCACACAGCACGCTTTCCGAATTTCATTGTAGCGCATACGTCTCAATGAAATTTTAGGATTTTTCTCACTTTCGATTGTACTTTATTGTTGGCCTGATAGAGACTGCTCGAAATTTTATTCGTAAGAGAGAATTCCTTCCTATTCTTGCTTTTCTCTGGTGTTGAAAATGACGTGAACTGCATAAGATAATTACAAAGTGGTGTAGAATTTGCTCAGAATTTAATGAAATTCCACTGTATGACTACTTGGATTGATAAAATATACCTTTCTTATGAGTAGCGTTTTTATAAGAACCCGCCTTCATTAACCACTGTTTACACAATAAAATTTCCGTCCGACGGTTTCTAACAATTTGAAAGTTAAAAGATCAAGTTTTATTATATGAAAGGCAGTATACATGTTTTATGTAATCGTTTAGGTCTCCTGTATATTTAAAGAAAAGAGAGTTTTGAACGGTGACATTAAAACTTGGTCTTCGGCCTCGTACGGAACACAGCTAGAGCTTGTCTCACGCTCCTATGACAAGAGGTATATTAAGGCGAGGGTGGGTATTCATTTTTACGAAAAACGAGAGCTACCTCCGTGTATCAGTCTGAGGTTTCAGTCTTGTACAGGAGACAATCAGCAGATACGGTGAGCGTACAACAACGACTGAGCGGCATTTGTAGTTCAATAAAGAGGAATGGGTAGGAATGGAGGGGGCTGGGGTGGAGCTCGTGATAAGGCTGAGTCCACGCCACCTCAGGGCGTATTGATGGTGTAAATCCTTAGCTGCGAAATGAGTCGTGTTCTTATCCACGCGAACGAAGCGCCTGATAGTAGGGTGGATATGTCAACGTGTCTATTGATGGGCATGAGATCAGACAGCCGGTCCTCCAACAGTTCCCGCCTCTCTTATTGCTGGCTCGCGTCAATATCCGCATGCTCGCACAGTTACGTTTGTAGCCTTCATCCAGGGTGTGTTTACGATATTTAAAACCGGATCGCCTCTCCGCACTGTCCACTTGTGCTCCCTTATTTGCGAGCTAAGTGGTCGTCCGGTCTGTCGTGTATAGTGGCGAGAACAGTCACGACAGGGGTATTTGATAAAGGATGCCAGATTGCTCCCCTACGTCCTTCATTGCATGATTCCGGTGCGCAGGGTGGCTGTCAAACGATGGACGCCGCCTCCCCCTCCCCCCACTATCCACCAATAACCATAGTTCCCTTCTCTTTCTCCTTTTCTGGACTATCAATGCCACTCATTTGTTATCGCCTACTCACGGTTTCTGATGGCGGGTTCCTGTCAGAAACCGAAGGCTCAGATTGATAAGCATACTGTCCGAGTGGTCACGAATTCATTGTCTTTGCGATAAAGGGTTGCTTGTTTGTAGGACAGGCATGATTTTTAGCAGATAACGCAAATTTTCAGGGCCACTGGATAAATTACCCGACGAACCTTTTAGGCGCGAGGAAATAAATAAATAGTTGTTGATTAAAGGGACATACTCTTAGGCGTTCACTTCTATAAATTAAGGAAAAATACAAATTTCTGTTTTTGCTTAATAGCAGGCGAGGTTCAAAACAAAAGGTAACGATGCAGTAAATGGATTAAATGCAAAACTACTTGTTTGCCAACGCATTCATTCATTACTGTATGACATAACGCTCTCCTAGTGGCGCGTACTGAATCAAAAATGAGAAAGACTCAAATAGACCGTCACGCGTAAAACGACTCCAGCTATCTTATGTCATATGTGTCTTCGGAATAAAACAGTACGGAAAGGATATTCTCCGGTTAACCTCGATCAGAGATTAAAAACTCTTCTAGTCGCAGAGAAGAGATTAGTCGCACAGCGGCGGAACCGTCTTTGACATGAAATTATCAATTTAAATTACAAACCTACAGAAGAATTTTTTGAAAGCCAATTACTTTTCTCTATTTAAAGAATCCTCCGCAACATATATTTAAACCAGGCTACAAAGTAATCGCAAGTAGCTTTCTGGAACATTCTATTATAAATGCCGACTGATGCACCTATTAAGTCCAGAGTTGATTTTGGATACTCTTTTATAATTATTTGCCCTACTGGCAGCACGGATACTTACCAAAAGGCCAGACACGTGTTCCGCCGATATTCTGTCGCTGCACGGTACAGCTGCAAGAGGTTCGGCTCACCAGTGGCTGCCTCGGCATTCCTGTGTGTACTCTCCCGTTTCTAAATTTTATTTTTTAAAGTCCTTCAGATTAGAACATTATATTCAAGAGTCTAAAGACGCAGACCAAAATTTGATGTAAATATTTGGACCAAAGTCCGTGCGCCACTGCT
>UYRU01046172.1:0-13955 GCA_900617775.1 Dibothriocephalus latus | reverse complement strand
TTACCGGCCCCCTATGTTGTTTTAAGGACCTTCTTATCCGGGGACGGACGCAACATCGAACAACGGGGGCCGGGAAAAAGTCCGGACGTGATGGGGGACGATAGACCGAACGCTCAGGAGGCCAACATCGACGCACGTGAGATAAGCACGCGGACAGCCACACTGCGGCCAACGTGTGCATGCCGGAAACCACTCGAGACACCACGGGAGGCCACAGGACGAACACACACGGGTCTGACACCAGCTCAAGCCGCATTACCACGCGGTCAGCCAACGCCGCGGCCAACATGTTTATTCCGAGCACCAGTCATGGTGTCACAGGGGGCCACGGAACGAAAACACAACGGGGCGACACGGCGACAGGCAGGATACCGACAGACGAAGAGACTGAAGACGCGGCAAGAGGAACACAGAGTGGCACAAACATGATTGTTAAAACAGGCACACGCAAGAAGTGACGGCATAAAGAGGAGGACTATGTGCCAGAGTATCCATTCTCTGAAGATGGGTAGACGAGACAACTACCCAAAATGTCAGGTTTGTAATAAACCCTTCCCGTTTAACACGTCTCGTTCTTCTGATATACCACCCGGCAATCGAAGTTTCAGCACTATTACTACATTTTATTCTGTCTGTATTTCTTGTTTGTAATGGCATGCAGTTTATTTCATTAATGTACATTTGTTTTTACGGTAGTCACCGAAGAGCACGCAACATGTCGACAAATGCGAAAGTTTGATACTGTTTCGCTAAACGGCATTGACTCAGATTGTCCTACTGATTATCGTATTTTACAATTGTATCCTTCAATTTATTAATGCTGCCTCTACTGAGTAAAATACGTTCCACAGTTATTTCAAAATGTTATAACAGCTGTGTGACTTCTTCCTCAAACTGTAGGCGAAAATATAGTTATCCTTTAACAGTATGTGCAGGGTGCGCAGTGTTTAAACCTTGAATTCGAGTGTAGCAGTCATTAGGTTAGAAAATCATTCGGCAAAGCGGGTATGCAATATGGTCCCTCCTTCAAAATGACGTGGGACTAAATCAAATACCCAAAGCAATACGGCTTATATTATACTCAATTTCGGCAAGAGTAATTATGCTTTTGTTAAATAACTAAAACACAATCCAGAACCTTGACTCTCATCTTTCCTAAAAATTCGATCCCTGTAGCAAACTGTATCTCGAAATTCCCACACGTTCCAACTACAATGCAAGTTAGCACATAGAAATCCGCGAGTCCCCAATTATCTCCTTTTTCAGTGTAGTCCAATTACATTGTTCTTATGCGGAATATTCGCAAAATTGGCTTTAATATTAATCCGTACGAGAACGCACTGGAATAAGTTATAAAAAAACATTCATCCAAATTTAAAATTACTAAACTGTTTATCCCGTTGAACTGCGCGCAGAGTAATAAAAACGCTTTTGGCAACATATTTGGTAAGGTAAAACAAGTTAATTTTATGGGATTTATTCAATTAATAGGTAAATAAGGAGAAAAACTACGAAAAATTAATAGTGGCTGGGCAGATGTTGGCTTTCGAAATCGTATCACCATGCCTCATGAAAAACGAGGTAACGATGGCAGTTAAAAGCACACGATTAACAACAAATATCCTTTAATTTTCATTTTTCACGAGTGTGGGATGTGTATAAATAATTAGAGACCGTGGGCACGTAATTTGTAGTGCTTTTAGAGGAAAAGCATGTGAGTGGAGGTTTTGAGTTTGGGCGTGGAATTTCCAGTGTTATTTTTTATATTTGTATTTTTAACGGCACGTGAGTGGGTTACAAATATTCGCTATCTTTTTTCCAAATTTGTCACCGTTCCATTTATTACGCCGGGCATGCATGACCATCTTGCGGCCGTTGATGCTCCTTATTAGCGGGGGGCCATGAGAAGTTATACACCGCACATACCTATCTTGTTAGTTCTTCGAGTTCTCTACAGCCACCCTTAACATATCCCAACCTACTGAAAATGTATCTACATTTTATCAATATTTCCCAAAAAAAACACTTGAGAAATACTTGCTTTAAGTCCCTTTGGTCAGATATATCATTTGCATGAAATGCGTGCGTTGCATACAAGCACACTTTCAACACCTCCTCAGCATGCGAAATATGTCATTTATTACTAAGGACTGGATTGAAGTTACAATGAGTAATTGCTTGTTTCCTTCAACTGCGTCAGTGTTTTTGGTGTATTTGTATTAGAATGACTCACTTGTGAGTAAAGATTCAGCAGTCCTTATTTGGGCATGCTAATGTATGATGCGAACAATAGAAGAAAGCTAAGCTATGCATTTTCACAGGCTACGTTTTAAAGACGTTAACCTGATGAGTATGACTGTCCCATTAAGGGCTAGTAATAATTTCCGGTTGGGGTCGGGATTGAACTGTATGCTGCAGACTATCACAGACTCCAAGGCCATATTAAGCCTACGCAACTATTGTGCTAGCATTATCACAAATTTTTGGCGGCATATTGCATGCCATAACCTTCACTAAAACGGAGGTGTCTGCTTTAGAATTACTTGACTTATCGTTCATCTTCATTTCCCAGAGCACCATCATGCACGCACGTTCTTATGATCTTTAACAATATGTGCACATTTTAAGGTTGCAACTAATGTTTGACTTGAGACAATACGTGCACTCTCTCATTATAATGTCCCGAATTATGGAAAAAATCAAACTAAGTTAAACGTTTGGCAGCCTGCAGTTAACTACAAACGACACACAGCATTGTGCCACGAGACGAAATTTATCATTTCTTATACGGACAATTTCGGTCATTATCTGCACGCTTCAGCTTTCCTAGTAAAAAATGAATTTTAACACCATATGCTGACTACAATCCACTCCTGTTTTAAACATGGGACGTTAATGAAATAACTGTTGAAGTTTTTGTAACTTTTTATATGCTCTTTAATTCAATACGGGGTTTCTTTACCCCCCCTCCCATATGCCACACCCATTTAACCCCTGCTGCTCACCTTCCTGTATTACAGAAAGGTAGGCTTATGTTTGCTGTACTGCGCCCAAATGCAGACTGTTACCCCTTCCTTTTTGCAACGCTTTTTTTGCTAGTGTAGGAATATGCATACTTCCTAAACCACAAACCATCTTCCTCCTAACGCTCGCAGTAGGTTTTGTAACTCATGAAATCAAAAAAACTTTTTCAAGTAACTCTCTGTTACTCAACCGCAGTTCAAGCTGCAGCCGCCAATATCTTAAAGTGATAAAGTAAAGGTTGTTCTTCAGAACAGGATATATTCAGATTTATGACGGAATATAGTTTTATAGACTAACCAAACTTTTATCAAATAGAAAAATTCAGAGAAAGTGGAAATCGTGCGTACTAGGTTAATTTAAGATTTGCATGTAGAGGAAACCCGTTCATGCAAACCACCGACCGAATAAAGCAGCACAAGAACAATAACTTTCCATAACTTACATCTTCTAAACTTTTCGGTTACATATGCTTCCATATTACGTGCAATGTAATGCATGTCTGTTACCGAACAGCCCAAAGTTCGACTATGTTTTCCAACAATCAATCCCGAGAATTACTAGTGGTTTCGTACGTGTTTAAATTGCTTTAATTTCGTTGCATTTAAGCAAACACATTTTTGCTTCGGTGGAGTTACATATTTCGTAAGCTCGGGTGCGGAAGTGCCGGTCAATGCCTAATTAGGTGAAATTATAGACGTACATTTTCGCCCCTAATATACCTTTTCTTTTGTTACAATTGTTAGCAATTATTTTGGGATTTCGATTACGAAGAGGCTTCGCCCTTCTTAGCGCAAAAGTAATGCGCATTATCATAATTGACCTAGCCTCAATTTTACGAAGACAACACAAAATTGTCTGTCCTCTCAACAAACATGATTAAAAAGATGCTGCATTTTATGAATGTTCTTTGTGTAGTACAACACGCAAAACTGTATGTTTTTCCCGCGGCATTTAATGACGTACAAAATTCCTTGAATATCAACAAAAATTTTTCTTTGGCTCCACTTGTCCCCGTTTTGTGCCAGTTATACTGATCTGAACCGAACTCATTGCTAGTTACCATCATTTTGCACCTAAACTCAACTCACTGAATAAAACTAACAACGTAGCTATAACCCTAGACATCAAGAAACTTTCCAATACGTTTGGTGGCCGGGTATTTTTATTGTGGACTGTTTAAAAGGCTTTAGATTTGTCGCGAAAAACATCGAAAAAAATCTGCCTATTTCAGTTCCAATTCACGTTATATACTCTATAGTCTAGGCTGTCAATTTGTTGACCATACAACTACTTTCGCGCTTCACCGAAGTGTGAATTAAATTTCATATCAAAGGTAAATTTGCATGCCAGCCTACAGTATACTAGCAACAAAACATTAGTACGTATGAATGGAATTAAAGTCCTATATTTTAGGCAACCCCGTTTACTTTATTTATTTCTCCATTCCTAATTATTGTGCCCTCAAGTGGCAAAGCAATTTGGACTGACATAATATCTGGTTGATAGCATTGGCTCAAATAGTTAAGGAGTCAAACTCTGATTCCCCTACTTATATGACGGTTTTGCTTACTTGATCTCCATTGTGCGTTAATTTTAAATAAATGTTAATATCGTTTATCTCGCTTTACGCTTGCAGAGCACGCTAAGCCATTAATTATTCCCGACTTTCATAATTCTATCACTGACAGGGGTTCTTAAAAACAATTTGCCAGTCCACGAAAGACTGTGTCAGCAGTTCTTAGTGGAAAAGCTTACACAAGATAATATTTATCTCCCACTTACGTAAAAAATGAGTATAGGAACGCCCTGTCGAAGCAACAAAGACGTTTCGGTGCATAATTACAGGGTAAATTAAATATGTTTTTCTACTCAGCTTTAAACTGTATCTGATTTTAACGTTTCCCTTGGACGTCATCCTAGCCCTTTCTTTACAGCAATCAAGAACGCTTTCCTTAAGCGTTTGCCTTACCTTAACTCACTTTAAAGTCCAACCTAACTTTAACACTGAGAGTAATCCTAAGCATAAAACGAAGTCAACATTAGCTGAATGGTGACGGGGGATAAACTTTTGTGTTCTATGACAACCCACTGTCAACTTGCGTTCTCATTATCTTCCCTCTATGGTGTTGGTTTGTGCTGCAGTTTAGTTTTGTCAGACTTTCTCTACCTACCCCTCCCCCTCCCCCTACCCCAACGCTTACGTCTTGAGAGGTGGTAAAATGTCATTTGCACATTATGCTCGCGTGACAGTTTGCATTTGACTAACGATCGAACAGTAGAAGACATTTTCTGCATGCATTTAGTGTTAATCAGGCAGTTCCTGTTCCTTGACTTTCGCCTCTTTTCCTCTTTTCAATGGTTTATAGATAATAGATGGAGCTTGTCCTAACATTGACTTATGAAGAGCACCCGTGCTTGCTGAAATAAACCCCAAGGTACGTCTCATAAATTTTCCGTAAATTATACTCCTTTTTGGGCCAGCGTTCATTTTCTTAAAGTGCCTTACACAGATGTCTTGTTCCACTTGAGGCTTTGCGTCCAGAGACAATCATGAGTGGAAATGTTATGAACGATACCATGGAGAGTAGAATTAACGTACGACTAGCTACTATGTAGCTAATGGCGGAGGCTCACAACAAACATCTAGACAGAACGGGCAGACTAAGCCTCATAGGCAATCAGTAAAATCTAGGCACTAATCACCATTCTAAATGTATATCAATGTTTAGTTCTCAGAATTCGAATTATTTATAGCTAATTAAATATACACTAGTTCGCTATAACTGACTAAACGAGTTTCCCTTTGCACTATCGATTGAAACTCCCCGCTTTTTCTCGGTAAAACCTATTTGGTATCCAAAAAACAGAGTTTATATGTCGCTATAGCTGGTTACGTACATGGGGAAAATATTATTTTTTAATGTGCTATCTGTGTTGGCCTCTCAGACGATAAGCCTCTTAGTGAAGTTCCCCGTATTTTATGGGCTCCGGAACTGAAGGGATTAACTATAAAAGCAAATATGCATGCGCCCCTTGTTCCTGTTGTAAAGAAGTAAAAGGCACGATCTATGGAACGGTAATTTTATTATTCTGAGTTTTGTGGTTCCTTCATTTCTGCTAAAATCGCATCATTATTCTGCCTTCCACTCCTATAAAACACTATCAGCAGCGTCTCCATTTCTGGACTTTAAACTTCCCAAATGCTCCAGATTTAACGACTTTTTGTCCCTAAGTCTACGTCGCTTTCTTGACGCTTTACTTATTTCACTCGCGAATTGTAACAATTTTTGCATATTTCACAAATATTTATGCATTTTTGTACCATTTCAAGGGAGTTTTTAAGGGCTTCGGTCATTTACTCCAAATATACTGACAGACACTTACTGATACCAACAGATTTATTCCGTTATGTGCAAGTATACGTGCATTCTATCAACTACCATTTTTTCTACTTTATCCGCTCTAGTCCTCCTAAACCGCTTGTCCACAGGTTTTTGTTTTTGCCTTCAATCTTTAAACGACAATTATGTTATTGCTAAACCACATCTTATTTTGAATTGAAGGGTAATTTATGATTATTTCTGCACATTTATGCCAACCGATGTTCCCGATGCCTTTCTATCAAAGCTTCTGTTAAGACCCCCCAATTGTTGAGTTTCCAGGCTCTGAAATGTTTGGTGTTAGAGTACTAATAACAAATGACCCCATAGTTAAAATCACAGATTTTCAAGCATACTCAGTTTTGACATCACACAGCTTACTACCATGTTTCCCGAACACATATAATGGAATATATATTGCAGAGATTGTGACGTTTGGGATACAGTGAAACAGCATTTAGGAAGGTGGATAGCAATGTAAATAGGAAAAGCATGAAACGGCTAACTGAATTCAATCAAACTGCATCAAATGTGTGATCTGTACGTTATAGCACTCTAAGCAAATCATAAGATTGTTTACTTTATGCACGTATCTAAGGAACAACATGCAAAATGGTTTGCTTCGGGGATTTTGACTAAAATTTATCGATAAAAGCATTTGAACTAGCAGTCCGCATTTAAAAGTACAAATTGGCGTGAATTGCAGGCTTCGTGAATAAAGGACGGCTAGCTTGACAATCAGACCCCTTACAGCTTGCATTGTACTAAATGACATAATAATGCACTTTTCCTTAGTCCTGTTCGGAACATCACTCTATGATGGACTTTTTGAGAGAACTATTATGAACATTTCATGACCCATTTCTATCTGTATATTCCTAGCATTTCCGCTACTGCAGATGTTTGTGTTATTTAGCTAAACGCAATAAAGTTGGAGAGAAAAATCTGTCTCATTTATAGTTCATTTGACACATTCTGTCTCATTGCTAACTTTGACACTGAATCAACAGAAGGACTGCAGATGCACCAAGTTCGTCAAAATGAAAGAAGGAAACGGTCAACAAGAGCGCCACGAGCAGAAGGTTATGCTATGTATGAGCAATTGCACGAAAAGATAATAAGTGAAGTCCAGTTACTTATGTTGTTTGCTTTTATTTATTTGTTTTCAATACCTTATATGTTCCAAAATGTTTGCTAGAAAAAGGGTCCTATAGTGTTTTTTTTCTCGTTCATGTTGCGCAGTTCATCATTTGTTTTTTTCAAAACGCTATAATCAGGAACTAACGTTGGGTCCAACTTTTCAGCATATCCCTTTGAAGGGTTTTCAATTTACAAATTGTATATTTTGTGGTCCTATCTGGCATCAATGGACATTATTGATTTTTTGTAGTGTATAGTATGAAATGGTCGTTCATTAAATTATATGTAAGGTGATATGCACTTCTCAGGGAAACCCCATATGTGACCTTTTTAGAAGGAAAAAAACATAGTAGACTATCGACGTGTGCGTTTACAGATTCATGATCACGAGAACAAATAACAATTATTTTAGTATTGTATTGGTATGCTGTAGTTGCATAAGGTATTCACATATAATATTCAACAGCCTACACCTACTGCATCCCAAATGTGAGCGGCATCTATACTGAAGGTTCTACTATACTTAAATAAACCTTTCTAGCCTAACGTTTTTCAGGATTTTATCAGTTTTCAAGGATAATGTTGAGAGATTTTACCTCTAAGCATTAAGGAGGAATGAATGGATTTTTAACCACTGAAAGCCCGCATTATCTTAATTCAGATCTGGGCTCTTTTTAAAGATATATGTAAGGTGGCAGATCAATGGAGTTATCAAAGGCTTGATAAAATTCAGTTCTATCAAGTAAATATGACCTATATGTTACACACCGGCGGCGAACCATCTGCCTTGTGTGTTTTTGCACTTTTTTCAGCTTCCAGTGCCAGCTGGTGGTCAGGGTTATACTTGCCTGATCGAAGGCAAATAAACCACAAATATTTATGTATAAAGTATCATGTTAAATCGATGTGACAATTTTCTGTGAAAAAAACTTGGCTAGGTTCGGTCTGGCAGGTTGTCGCTTGCTTGTTACCTCTATAGGCTATGCGATGGCTGATTTCTCCGGGGAGTAATATGTGGTTCTCGCCCATGTCGTAACGGAACCTCTACTTTCTGTATTTGCGCTCCAGTCGCATAGCAACAAGTAGGATAGGATGGTGTGGAACCTATAAATACATAGGGAGAGGCGAATGGCCAGTTCTTATGGTTTAATCGTCATCAATCAGTCATGCCCAATGGCAGGTCACCCAGGATTCGAACTCGGAATATTTGGTCATTGTGTCTAAACCTAAATCAGTGAATCACTGGCTGGTTGACCGTTTCTACATTGTTGCATTCAATACAAAAATATCTAATGTTCGAATCACGGGTGATTGACACCTGAGATCGGATATGTTTGGCCGATAACGTCTGAAAAGCCATAAATGGTTATTCCAGACACCGTGTCCGTGATTCAAAGTAGGTTGTCGCAGTTAATGCCTTAATGTCACAGAATAAGATCCCGGGTGACCTACACCCGGCATTGGATATGACTATATTATGATGGATTTTAAGTTATAAATAAACATGTCAATTTTCCTTGTCTTTGTCAGTTTATAAGCATTATCCCTGTTTGCTCTATATCACCCACTTACTTCTTTGGTTTCCTCCAAAATGATCTGGTTTTTAAGGTGCTGTCTCATTAAACCATTGAAGGCGGATTAGTTATCCTTATTTTAGTCGAGAACCTCCAAGCCAGGACATTATATTCGCCTGAATAGAGATTGTGTTTTACGTATGCTGATGGAACGATAATGCGACATCCGTAAGTTTGGGCCATCTTGCTGGCAACGAAGGTTTATTCGCGTGACTTTTTCAATTCTGGCCGGAATCCACCCTCAGATATTGGCTCAGATAAGCGATGCATGGGTAGCGCAGAATTCGTAAGCTACAGTTGCAACGCAATTGCATGCCCCTGTTAATTAGCAGCACACAGCATCGTCGCCAGAGGTTTTATTGGAGAATGCGAAACATTAGATTAGTAAACGTCGTTTTGTAACGATATGATCTCCATTTACTTCTTCCCTGAACTGCTATCGAATCTTCTATCAAGGATGCAGTTTCCGAAGGCCCCATAAAATGTTGACTCACGCACGAAAATTTCAATTAGAATTTAATTCCTCATACACTCGATAATAAGTTTAGGTTTTTTTTCAGATCCTGTTATGTTACAATTTTCAGGCAATACGAGCGACGCAATAGGTTTTTAGTTCTCCGATGTGTCATCTTGCGTAGTGGTTTGTTCCAAATAATCTTGATTTTTAGATATGCCTGAGTCCATACTCACTGATCCTCTTATATTCTGTCGCGTTTTTTTATAAATTTATTTTTTGATGGAATTTTATAAGATGTATGGAGAGTCATACTGTGCCGGTTCTTCCGAACTGTTATTTCTTGTGTCCTTCTGGTTGCCTACAATTTCTAATTTTAGCGTTTTTTCCCGAGAAAAACGTTCCTGACTATTACAGCGATCTAACTGTGGCATGTTTAAACTATCTGACTCCTGCATCAAATACGCGTAAACACATTAGATATTGTCATGTTTGGACTGCCTTTACATAAAAATTACTTTTTAGTCGTCGTCGTGGCACTTCAAAAAGTTATTGTGGTGTTTTACTTGTTCAGGTCGGATTTGCGCTTCCTCTAATGACCTTTGGACATATTCTTCCTTTATCAGTTGTTCTTTTTTTCATTTCGGTATCGCTAGAATTGTCATGAGTGACAATGAAGGTATGAAGGTATTTAAATCCGTATCGAGTTCGATATTGCTGCTTGCGCTGTTGCTTGTTACTTTGGATCCTAACGCCAATTTAGTAGTCCTAAATGTTTGTGTACGGAAATATGAAGTTTCCCCTTTTGATATATTATGTGGATGACAGGTTGCAAAGCATATTTTTGTATTTACAGCCCGTTTTTTATGTTTTTCTAACTTCTTTTCGTATGGGGTCTAAAAGCTCAGACAATTTGAATCTGCTGTCCTAGGTATAGGGTGTTCTGCTAACTTACCTCAAGGGGCATCCTTAAAAAGCAGGGGCGTCATGCCCGCACTCCGCCACGCACTCCTTACATTTTGCCTAATAGAGCAGTTAGCTTTATGCTTTTCCAGCTACAAGCTGACATATCGTTAGAATTGTGAGCATGCTGACAACTAAAAGTCGGCCACTCATTCGTTTTTCATAGAAGGAGGACTTGTTTTCCCCACAATTTCTAATGTCGGCTCAAATACATCTTTGGAGATGGCGTTATGAAAAGGTAATTTTTATAGACGGAAGGACACTGCTTAAAGGGATACAGTCGGCATGCTAGCGAACGACTATGAAGTTTAAAGATTTTTGATACGGGGCATTAACTTCCACACTTGCACTGCCCTTTTTAAAGCTGACAGAAGGATTGCCCAGCCACCTAGCTCAGGAGCAATGGCAAGAAAAAAAATGAGTTCGCCTGTGCGTTTGCTAAGTTGCCAATTAATTTGTCAAAACTGATTCACGGCACCAGATATGGGTTTTGGACGCCATTACACTTTTAAATAGAATGTGGACTGTGGATCTTTCGTTTAGCTCTAGGCCTCGGGGATTATTCAGTGGCCGAATAATCAACGTTATTTCTCCGCGTTAGATCCGATAAGCGACTTCGAATGCCTTTACCCCTGTCAATACGTCCTTTGGTTTTATTACCGTAGGCCTAACGCTTGTGTGTGGTCTATGCGGGACAGCAATTTCAAGGGATGCGAGAAGGCCGCTGACAGCTTCCGACCTTTTATTTACTAAAAAGTCCGCTCGCTAAACGTTGCGTTTGGTGCGATTCTATAGTTTCTTTCGATGGCGTTTTTACTAGTTGACGGATGTTTGTAGGTACATATTTTTGTGTCAATTCGTCGAAACCTTTGAGAGCTGGCTAATTGCAGTGCGTCCTGACACGCCCATGTGGCCAGCTTAGGCAAAGGTGTTTGTGGGTGACTTGTAGCGATTCTTAACTTTCAGTATTCCGCTTATCTTGTCGATTCTCTTATAACTTTAGTATTCGCGTCACTATTATCTTTGCGGCATACGAGGACATCAGCGAATGCCAGTTGCTTGCCGCTTTCCTCCTGCGGTACGAATAGGTTTTTAATAAATCAAAACGATAATAGAATTCTATAATAGGCAAACGAGAATACCGCAGAATCTAGACATGTTGCAGATACCGATAGCATAGAAAATTAACCAATAATCATTGCTGTGAAAAATTCGATACAAATTTTTAAAAAAAACAGTTTAGATAAATATAGCTACATAGAACATATGCTCACATATTGACACATAGTTCCTATCTTACATAACTGTTGGTTCCTGCAGAATTTTGCTGTTTAATTGATTATAAGGGAAACGCTATCCTTTTAAAAATAAGACATAAAAACATTACTCTGCTGTCTAGGTTATCCTTGCGGATGCACGTTACCTATTCTTACAATTTTTCTATCGAAAACTATACGTCCATGTAGAGGCTGTTGAAGTATTTTTTGGACACGGAGACTTGATCCCGCTGGATACGAATGAGTGTATCGTTTGTATATGGAGTCCAAAACTTCGCTATGTAGTAATGCAAACCAATTTGATCTAACTGGCGCGTGTCTGCTCGAGTTATAATATATTTATGTTCTCTGCACTGGTTCGTGCATTGCTCTGTCAAACCTACAGTACGTCCTTAGTTGGACTTTTAGTAGCTGTAGATGTTTGAAATTCCAACGCCGACTTACGTTCCTACGTCTCAACTGGCAGATCCTGGAGCATACCATAACCTCACTTAGCCTAACCCTATAAGGTTGTGGAACTTTTTCTAATCGATTTCATATTCGGGTGGCCTTAAATTTAATAAGTTTTATAATTTATCCCAAAAGGCCCAAATGTACGCCTGACTGACAGTCCGCTAATATGAAGGCAACTACTAGCAGCAAAAGGTTGTAGGCTAATATGTAGCATGCAAATGCGGTCTACATCTTTTTCTGTATAGCATATTTGTTCAAATTACCCTCAGATATGGGCAAAACATATCAGGGTTGCTGTTTGAAATAATCTGACCATCTCCATGGCATGCAGTTGGGAATTAGCTCTTAAGTTGTTCAAAATAAGCGATTATTACGGGCCGATGAACATTGCTGACAATAAAAATAGAAATATCAGTTGAAATGTTTGACGAGTTATCCGTGGTCACACCAAACGCCAGGTAAGGCATACCCCGTAGTAGGGACCTGTCGAACAGACGTACAAAGCTCTAAACCATTGTGTAAAGGTCTCGTTGTTTTGCCAATTGGCGTCGGAATTATTATTCAAAATAAGTAGAACATGTGGATAAACTCAATATAAACCAGATCTCTATTTATGGTTAGAAGAACTGCATACGTAAAATTCGCAGAATTAATCCTGCATCATATGTTCAGTTCGGCAAAGTCGATGACCAGTTTCGTTGAATTCGGTTTATATAGCATCCACCCCTTTGGAGCGCATCCAAATGGTTGCACATTGGGAATGACCATGCCAGTCAAAAGTGTTATTTAGATGTAGACTCCAAGTTATGCCTTCATAATTGCTTATGTATTTTACGATATAGGCAATAAACCGTTCTGGCGTAAGTGATTTTTGCAAATCTCTCCTATAAGGGTCTGCTAACTTCCTTATGGCGATGCGTATGCTCGTTTAATAATTAATAAACATCCAGTTAAATAATACACCCGCTTATATTGATTGTGAGCGTTTTTTTTCCTCTGAGAACTAGTGGAACATAAATAATAAAAAAGTAGGTCATTTATGACTACCATGCTGAGGTTAGAATTGAAACGTCTGTCAGGTCCTTTCACTAAAATACTTAGGGGCATGTAAAATTCGTTAACTTTTTAGCTGGATTATTCAAACGTGTAAAGTTATGTTTTGTGCTTTAATTTTTACATTTAGCTTAAAAAACTCTAGGAAAAAATCCAGAGGTGAAAGTCGGGGCAAGAATGCTCACTTAAGTTAAGAAGGTATAAGAAGCGTGTTTATAAAAAAACCGAGTGCGTAAAGCAGCAGAAGCAGACGTAGGTTGAAACGAGCTCGTTCTGTAAAATGTATGGATACATACGCTTTCATATATTGTGCAACGTAATGTATGGTTTTTACCGAGCAGCCCAATAGGATTTCCAACAAGATTTCAAGACAAATGTTAGGAATTCCTGCCTTTTATACATTGTATGATATATTTTGGTCTAAGGAAACCAGATTTGCGATTACGTTTCACCGATTGGTAGATCACAAGAGTAAAATATGTCATGAACTCAATTGCAGACATGCCGGTGAGTTACTAATAAATGTAAATGGAATTGCTACCTCCAATGCAAGACGTACCATTTAATGTACACCAAGAGGAATTTTCTTGAAAAGAAAGAAGATCTTCGGAAAATCGAGTTGTACTCGTGAATTTTC
>UYRU01046149.1:0-14548 GCA_900617775.1 Dibothriocephalus latus | reverse complement strand
AACGCAGTTCCCTCGCGCTCCCATATCCTGTGCCAAGGCACTGTCTGGACGCCGGAATCAGTCCCGTGGGCTGGCCGCTGGCGACCACCAACTAACATGACAGCAAGCCAAATTGCAGAGTAATACTCACGCAAGTATTCAAAATGGATTATTGAAGCACGGCATGTAACGATTCGGAGGTGGGCTGACAAACCACTATCGCATCTGTTACGACACCCCCCCCCGATGCTTATGCTAGGAGTTGCTAATTATAGTAGTCTCGCGGCACATATACTACGTGTACGCTACCGGTTATTGTGCTGCGTGTAGGTTGTTGAGGATATGTAAAATTATGGGCTTTTAACTATGGTATTTTAACGTAGATGCCCATGAAGGTGCATATGGTCAGGTAGACCATGCGATGATCGAACTTACGTGTGCAATGCGCGTAGTTGAGCCGGATGCATTGGACGTAGGCGTGTGCTTCTGGTACTAGTTCGTTTATATTAGTGTTATAGATTCATAAGTGGCCAAGTAGGCGGACATCTGACGTGAAGGTACGATTTGTTTCATGCCTAAGCTGTGCTTGTAACTACACAGGTTAGATTGAACGTATTTTACGGGTTGCACACGCATGACTATAAGGTATTTGTACAGAGGGATAATTAATTATCACAGGTGGCTGCCACTCCTATTTAACCGGTAGTCGTCAAAAAAGCCTTCCATGCCGAAAGTAAGACGAGCCAATAATTCATTGAAACCTGACTCTTAGATAAGAACTGGGCAGTCACCTTCAGACTTGCGTTATCGATCGTTAATTGACTGGCAACCCTATGAGTGTAGCCTTCTTACGTTATTGGTACAAACTCTAATTGTGAACTTTGGCAGCAGTTCGAACGTTGAGAAAAAAAGTTTTTCGGTTACTCAAGCAATTTTCTACCTTAATTATCTAAACACCTGGAACTGGAATATTCACAAAAATTGTTATCTCACCTTTAAACATCCGTCAAAATAACGAGGCAAATGTTTTTGTTACAGTTCAGCCAATGAAATGAATTCAAGGACATTTATTTTCATCACTATGACCATTCAGTGTGTCCTTAACATTTGCAAGACTTATTTTGATTTTATTCAAAGTCACCTTAAAAATTAAGGATGTCCAGAAAATATTTAAAAAAACGAATATTCCGATTGTAGGAAGAATTATTCGCAATTTAAGAAAGTCAACATACTACAGATTTATAAGAATTCTCTGAAATTAAGGTCCTGTCGTCTGCAGATCTCTGATCAATATCAGTAGTTTTTAATTCAAATTTTCCTTATTGTTTTGTGACCCAAGTTGCGCTAGCAGTAAGGCATTTGACATTTTATATTTCGGACAATCCAGAATTTTATGTTTCTCGTAGAACTTTCCACACACGTAATCTATCTTCTTTAGCCCTTTAAATGGCTTCTTTCGACTTGAATAACCCCACCCTTTACTATATTAAATAAGTGTAGTAAGACACAATTTTAGCTTTGATAACCAGAAAATTAACCTTCTTTGCTAGCTGTTTTGGTACAGCATTAAAATTTATAGTCAGGGGCGCAAACTACACGTGTTATAAATTATATAACTATCATTCGCTTGCAGTCTGTTTATCCAACCTGCGTTAGGTTGCATAAGGCTGTGTTGATCTATGTGCTAACTATATTTAAGTATGTTTTGTTTAACTTAAGTTGAAGCATTTAATCCGCCGATGCAAGTTACTTTATTTATTTCTGCAACGATTCAGCCAGCGGACTGTTAGACAGAATTTCGTCCTCTTCTGGATCGCGTTGCAATCCGGTTGAGCTTACGTAGACACGGCAAGACACATGGCGCTAATCCGCTCTTGTAATTCTACCCTCTGTGTGCCGAATACTCTTGGGCAGTAGCGGAAAAAAATTAATTAGCTTGCGGAATTAGTACATTCTTTGAGAACGACTTATACATCTGTAGCTCCGCCTTCTACAACTCTTTCGCTTGTGAACCTGGCCAAACGAATAAACACGAATGATTGCAGACGCATCAATGCTGCAGACTAATAAACTAAAACCTCTGCTCACTGGCTAAGTTGATATGAATTGACCAAACAAGCAGTTGCTGCAAGAAGCGCGACCAGATATGATGCCGCCTATGTGAGAACTGCACTTTATGACTACGAGTGTCGTTTTATGAGGAATTGTATCGATGATGGGCTGATAGACTGTGCACGAAGATAGCGCGTGGCCCAAAATATTTTCAAAACATAAAGCACAGTCATTAGACTGACTCCAACAACCGCCGTTGAAGGTTAAATGTAAGTTGGTCGCCCATGCTGGATATCCCTAGCGCCAAGAATTGTGATTACTTTTAATTTTATTATGTTGCAAAAATTTCCATCAGAGAATGCTGAAAAGTTGTTAGCACGCATACATAGGCTTTCGAAAAATTTTTCATTGGATCTTTACATTAAATAGGGACGGGGTACAGGCTAAACAAGCGGTCAATAATTTTCGTCTTTTCTTACAAGCGAGTTGTGGGAATCGGGAGGAAGGGGGTACATAAGGAAAAGGTGGTTACGTGGGGAGGTTTTGGTAAAACCAATCTAGGGGGAGAAGGGGATGAGGGGGATAGGGAAGGGGAGAGAGACAAGGAGAACGCGGACGAGTACATGCAGCTAAGAGGCTGTGTGCAAGACCAGACATGTAATGTAATGGTTCATCAGTTTAATGTTAGTTTTAGTTTCGTCTAGTTTTATTTAGCAAGGTACCGCCAACGTAATATGAACATACTGAAATAACTACAATAGGCAAAAGTAGTTTAAGTTGTGAAACTCATATTCCCCTAGTCCCAGCATTTTGCATGCTGAAACGGTGGTTTTGGGGGTGGAAAAATAGGCTAGACAGTCAAGAAAGTTTGTAGAGGTGAGTGTAAAATAGAAAAGTGTAAATGAACTTGCTTCCCGCGGCCGCTGGGATTGAGTTGTTTCGTCTGTAAATTGAAGTTTTGCGTGGCGCTTTGAGATGCGGACCATACCAATATAACTCCAAAACGGTAAGTTTGACCTCAGATAGTTTGAAGTAGACGATCTCCTAAGTACGATTTCAAATTATTTTCAGGAATTTCGAGAATCCTGCATTTTTATATTAGGGTTTTTCTGCCATACGTTAAACGATAATACATATTAGGAAAATCTTCAGATATAAATCAACAGCATTTCTAAATATTTAAGACAGGCATAGACGGCAAAATTTATTGGTACCAGTAAATTTTGTGACAGCTCTTCAGCTGCGTCTTGTCGCTGCATAAGTATGATAACGAAGAGGACATGCAACCGTTTGAAATTTTGCAGAGTGGATGACATAACAGCAAGGATCATAGTTCTTAATATAATAAAATAAAGATGCATATAGCAGCTATTAAAGTATATTCTACTACCTATCCTAATTTCCTACTTATAAAACCCCTATAACCGCCGTTTTTATTGAGCAAATGCTCGGACTAGGGGGTATATGTGGTGCACTACTTAAACTTCTGTCGCCCTATAATATACTAAACTAAGCCGATCTTAACACAATTAACTGGACTAAAAAATAAAATACACTAAAACTAAAATGAATCTAATAAACTGAATGATAAATAAAAACTCAACTAATACCACCGGACCGCAAGACTGGATTCTAGGGTAAGGCGTGCCTAACGTCGACGACCAACTTAATTTTTAACGCATTGGAGTACTGGCTTCTAAGCAGCACATGCGCTTAACTGCCAGTTTTTTTCCACCTGTAAATTTTAGAATGCGATAATAAATGGTAGAGTAACTTTAAAAATTTAAGCAAGTTAAAGCAGTATATCGACGGGCCAAGCAACAGTGTTCTGGTGTTTCTGGGAACCACCATGGTTCCACCTCTGAACTCTTTCTTTAGGCTGCCGATAAGGCGCGCATTAGGCAAGAGGTGTGTGTCTATATGTTTTCATGCTAATGGGCATACTCTGTGAACCATTTTTTATAATTTCAATTCTGAGAGAAGAAAATAATCCATTCATTGTACCATATGTCCTGTCCGTGTACAGATTACGAAAACGACTAACGACGGACCATTGATCGCTAACCGACCGCAACACATAGACGATGTGGCTCCGATTTCAGCCATTAAGTTTAACTCATCGTTCAAACCTTGTGCAAAATGTTATAGCGTTGGCTGTCGCCTTAGCGTGAGGTTGGTTTACCTAGCAACTGACATCATTTTCAGAGTGCTGTCCATTGTTTAGACAATAAAACCAAACTGTTTACCTACGGAAGATTCTTGAATATCATAAAGTTTGCACAAAGGTCCTTATGATATTCAGCCCCGCATTTATGCTGCTATAAAAAGACTATCGTTTGCCAAATAAGGCGTATTTCGGTTTTTTTAAGTTATTTAGTAGCGACAACTGACTTATATTTGAAGAGCAGTTGATGAGCATACGTATGCTTTCGATAAATTCTCCTCAGGCCAATGCATTTACAAGGTAAACAAGTCATCAATACAAATCGTCTTATAAGAGAATTTAGTCATGGAAAGAGGTGAGATGAGGTTGGGGGTCAATAAGAAGCGTCTGGATACTTGGACATGGGGCTCCATTGAAGGCACACCAAGGGAAGCGGAGCGGGGAAAAAGAAAGCGCGGAAAATTACATACAGCTAAGTGATCGTTGGCCATGTCAAGCGTGGAGATTGCAGGTAGTTCTTCTGGATGCATAAGACCGGCTTCCTCCATTGGATAGCGGTATCTTCTGCTGTTCCTAGCAGAACCTGCCCCAGAGACGTGGGATAGCTTGATTGTACCTTATAAATCACCCCGAGGGCCTCGTCGGGGTCCACAAGATGTGCGGAATTAACTATGTGCTCCTGGCCCCACCATTTCTCGGCCATGCCGGAAGGTGCTTTCGTTATTATTTTGGATAGGCGTTGACTTGTACGTTCAATATAACCTGTTCCACAGCAGCAAGTAAAGGATTAAATGCAGATAGAGGTGGTCTGACCTGGTAACCTATTCTGAACTTCTATGTGCAAGACCGGATTGGTCGAGAATAATCCTCGGACCCTCGCTGCTGGAAAGGTTCGTGCCACGGCTTGGTCAAGGTGCCTTTTCAGAAATTCACTTTCCGCATCTTCTTAAAAGGCGACTTCAAGGAATAGCGTTTTCTTTTCCGCAGTAAATCTTATGGATTTTACTTGTTTCGCCATCATATTCCTTTCAATACATCCCGCAGGATACCAGTTCTCGCGAAGCAGGTCCTTGATTTTCTTAAGCTCCTCCTCAAACCTGTCTTTTGAACAAATCTTTCTAGCCCTTTGCAGTATGCGGCGGACGCGATTTCACTAGTGTTGGCGGAATATCACACTAATAAAGTTCATATATTTTCCAGAACAGTATTTCTTTCGATAAAGGCTCTTTCTGACGCTACCGTCTGCGACTTAAGAGGAACCGAAGAAACGAAGTAAACTTGCCGTTTCCACCTCCTAAGTGAACCTAAGGGACGACAACATTTAACAGTGCATCTACGTCGGTTTCGGTCAGTGTAGTAAACATTGTGTTAAAGCTAACTGATCTCATCGCTTAGTTAAAATTTATCCAGCTAGCCCATAAATATGTCCGCTGGGATTTAAAAAATTCGACCCCATGGTAACTATAGTCATCTATTTTTCTGTCTAAATGATTGCCAGAAAGCAACTGCACGTTTAATGTGCATCTTAGTAACAGTTCTCGCGGTGAATTTGTTGCCATTCCTATTTCCATCTGATTTGTCAATAGGAATTCGCAAATTTAATCGAATGGCTTGGTAACCGGGCCGTTTTTATACAGAGCTAAGACGTCTACAGAGAACATTATCATTTTGTTTAGGCACACGCCTTTAACGTCATCAAGAAACTTGAACGTATCTCACTACTACGTGTCTTCGCTATTACATGCTGCGGCGGATTGTGCATGTCCAGAATTGGAATATCTAGCAAGCCATCCTTGTGGATTTTGGTAGACATATAAACGGGGCGTGAATGCCTACTAGTGGGGGGCGTTCGAGGTTACGGTCGCTTATGAAACCTCCTATTTGGAGGTTTCTTAAGCAGTCGGTCAGCTGGGCCTCTACTTCATCCGTACAATCTTTTTCTTTGTCTACCTTCTCGAATTTCATCTGAGCTGATAGGATGGCCTGCATCTTCCTAATGTAGCCCCATCTGTTCATTATAACAACGCCCCTGCCTTTATCCCGTTTCTTTATTCTTTAAGCAACATGTCTTTGTTCGGTCGCAGCTGTTTCAATTTCGCTGCGTGTGCTTTCGTCAGCAATTCTCGGCTTGTTGGTCTCTTGTTCAGGTTCTGGTAACTAAACTAAACCAGCGTCGATTTGAAGTGTTGGACACTTACTGCGGAGATCGCCTTTAGACCGTAAGTTTGGTTATAAAGATTCTCGAACAGGGTTTCATATTCTAAACGATTCACCTTTCGAAAAGGCATGCAGACTTTAGGACCCAAGGATAGTGTTTTGGTGAGGTTTTAACCAGCGTCATAGAGAAATGGTTGTGTATGTACCGATCAGGATTTTTGACTAGTCCCGATTGTGGTTCCATTTCGCGCACCCTTTGTGGAAGTGACCATCACTTTGCACCTCCACGTTTTAGTACCATGGTCTGAGCACAGCTTCTACACTTTTGTCCAGAATGGCAGCACGTTGGCACATACTACGCTATAGTTCTTCCGTCGAAGTTTATTCTCAGCTAATCGCCTCAGGGTTTTTGGTGGTACTAACTACCCGAGGATGCCGCAGCGTTCTCCAGTAGTCGTTTGGATACTCGTTTCTTCCAATACATTCCGGCCAATTCTTTCGCCTGCAAAGGTTTCGTGTTGAAACGTAGGTACCCACTGACTGCCTTTAACACCATGCGATCTTTGGATTTTTTATTTTATTGAAACCGTGAGGTTACAAAACTCATTTTTGACAGATCAATTATGCAATGAGTGACGCCAGAAGTGGAAAGTACAATACAACCCGATGTGTGTCCTTTTGGGTGTAAGAGTGCTGCAATTAGGACTCACGGTGAAAACCACATGTCTTATGAGCGAATTGAGCATAAAATCTAGTTTCTCCTGCTCGGCGCAATGATTTTTCATGTTTATCTAGATTTCTTCTATTTAACAGGATTGACATCCAGACTGATAGCAGCAATGAAAACGTTTCGTGGGCTGAATACGGAGAAACTGAGGGTGTCTAAGACTTTATATTGTAATCGTAAGCTAAATCGGACTCATACCTCTTTTAAGTGGTAACATAAAAATTATCTTTCAGCATTAGGCTATATATTTGGCCTCATTTAGTGCCATAGTAAACGGAGACATCCTTCAAAATTTCCAAAAACACCTAACTATTACTAGTCTCCGTTCCTGACCGTCTAAAATCAATTCAAAAAATTAACCCAGCATCACCAACTTTAAGCTAAACAACCTCGACTCAAATTTCGACCACGAAACTCCATTAGTAAGTTATTTACGGTATTGACTTCGGCCCTTTTCCTTTGCCACCTGTTTCCATTGGTGAACAGTGCTCTGGAATGCAACAGCAATAAAACATTTGAACATTACCCTAACTACTGCTATAAAAATTAGTTTGGCACTCAAATGAAATGAAAAAGGAGGCGCACTAGCGGCAAAATTAGGCAATGTATAATTATCATTTGCGGCTTATTAGCCCGCGCCGACCACTTACGCTCTAGCCCCTAGTTTTTTGGAAGCAGTAAGCGCCAAACGACCACCTGCGCGCACGATGAGACCTCAGAGCAGGAATCAACTCCAATATTAGTAACGTTCCAATTCAGAGGAAACGGAACTTGGTTTTGTGCCTTTTCAATAGAACCGCTAGAATCTGTTCTTCGGATAAGATCGATGAAAAGATAAGCTTTCTCCAGAAAGTGTTTCTTGGAAATGGCTATCCTGAGAAATTCATTGATAAGTATCGAAACCGCCGACAGGAAATTACTCCTGAAATATCTGTGCCAAAAAAGCCGATGAGCATTTTCAAGGGAGATAATGTCTCCAACATGATAAAACGAAGGCTTCGGTATACGATTGAAAGAAATTACGCCGCCGCTAAATTGTTGTACATAAGCACAACAGCGGCCGACTAAAGATATTCTGCCTATGTACGCCACATCCCACTGTGAGTACGAGTTTACGTGTAGTTGCGGATGCAAATACATCAGGCGCACGCAAAGGCAATTGACAACGCCGTCAGCTGAAAATATGCCCAAGTGGCTGCTCAGGGTGGAACATAAAGCACCTAAGAGTTGAATCGCAAAGCACCTAGCAGACACTGGCAATAGAGTCGATCAAAAGACTGCATTTAAGGTCCTACTTCGGGCGACGACCGGGCGTCTCCTACGATTTGCGGAGGCCGCTGCAACACGGAGAAAAAAATCAGAACTCTTTAAGCAGCTGGATCATGTGATCTTTCTCGCATTGCTGTGGTAATTATCGATAAACTCATTCCCTCTCATGCCTCCTCGTCACCCTTAGGAATGACTGCTACCCTGTACCACCCCCCCCCCTTTTAATCACGTCCAACAGGCTTTCATGAACATGAACTGCCATGCAGTGACAACTACCTCCCTCTTCCTCTACCCCCTTACCAGGCGCTCACATCTAGGACTAATTTATTTTACTCTCTTTACATATAAATTTTCACCCTTCGAGGCCGACACTTAATTGGACAGTTAATTACCTTAGTAATAGGCAACGACCGTCTGCAGTTGAATAAGAGGTCATAAAATTTTATGACGTCAATAAAGTTCAAGTCCAATATCCCATATTTTGTTCCTGTTATCAGAATAGATCAGCGCACACTACTAGGAAACCGCATGAAAGCAGTCTTCTCTCTGTTTTTATGAATTATTTCGGAATGCAATAATTTTTCTGAGAAATGACCTTCCGAGTTGTTAGTTTACTTTGCCTTGCTAATTACTCTGCAATTTATTAAAAATTTATTTGCGCAATTACCCGCAAAGTCTAATTTCATTTGTATGCAGTGGTTGGCATTCAGATGCTTTTAAATGAAAAAGAAATATGATGAGAAAGCTTAAGATGTCACCTGTCTCGAAATTCGAGTTCGAACAATTAGGTTTACTGTAAGTAGGCTGCACCCACCGAGCTTGAACACTGCCAACCACACTTCCTAGGTATCAGGGTCTGGATCATTATTTTAAGTAGGTTTGCGGCATTTTATTAGTTTAGGTGCGGTCTCCAACCTCTCCCGAAAATACAACAATTTCCCTTCATGCATCTTTCGAGTCGAAAAATTTCTTTTCTAAATAACAAAAGGTAGGGGGCTATTCTACTTATCGAAGAATTTGCAATTTTAGTCCTTGTTTAAAAATGAACAGAATTATATATAACGCTTGTCCGTCACTTCATCGTGCTAGTATTTAATTATTAAAAAACAAATTCGTCCCGTTTCCATATTTGTCCTTTGATGGTTGGTGTAGCAAACGCCGCTTATGCGTAGGTGACTTTCTGTTTTTTTAACATGGAAGAAGCGTCCACGAAGAGTAGGTAGTGAAACCATCGTCAGGCTTCTAACAACGGCCTACTTCCAATTGTCATCTGATTCCCGAGGCAACCTTGAGAATGCAGCTAATCGAACGATGTCAGTGGATGACATGCTGACGCAAATCTGAAAGGATGAAGACAAACGAGACAGAAAAACTGTAATCTTGAGGCATGACGTTAGTATAAATCAAGACCTTGACTGGCTTGTGCAAGCACATCACAAAGAAAATTGACTTACTACGCCACGTCTCAAAATCGGTTATACAGTCTGTGACCGAATCAATTAAAGGTAACAATTTCACATTAAACACCCGTGTGACGCATTAGCTACCAACAGGAAATTTGTGCCACTTTAGCTAAGGGACCGTTCCTCAAAAGACGGTATGCCTTGGTTTATAATATATTACTTAGATGCTGAATATTATTTTTTAAATCTAAAACAATCAGCTTAAAAGTGCATTTTGGCAGGTTGATTATGTCCGGCTTAAAATAGTCAACAGTAAAGGAGGAAAGTTTAGTTCAACAAGAAAATGATCAAAACAAATAGCAAATACTATACAAAAACAAATAATGGTTTTGGGGTTGACATAGAAGCTGCATTTGACAGGTTGATCACACAAGGCTTAATATAGTCACCAGTAAAGAACTAAAATTTAATTTTAGAAGAAAATCGTGAAAAATAGTAGATACTGTACAACAAACAAACAATATTGTTTGGGTTGGCATAGAGGTGCAATGCAGCTGTTTAAACAAAACACTTCACTGCTTTCTGTCCAGCGTAACCTGTTTGGTTAAATGCTTTCGTTCTAAAAAGAAGCCTTAATTCAATTTTTATTACTTCTGCAATACTCATCAGAACCAACCGTGGAACAGAAGTGGAATTCCTCCCACTTGTTTCTTCAGCTTTTGAGCATCATTCAGGCGTTAACATAACCAGGACTCCAGAATGCTCAGGCTGAAATGTGAATCAACAAAACTGAGAAAATTCTGACCGTTTCTGACCAATGTAAGCAGATATTGAGCTGAATGAAATACATTAAAGCTATTGAGACGTAGAAGGTGCAATGTATTTTAACTTCAACGGAACCACCTACAAGCAGGTGATGAGCATGCCCATGGGTTCGCTAATTTGCGAACTCACAGCCGAGGCGGTCTTGCTACGGTTGGAGTCGCTGGTTTCCGACACCACAGACCGAAATTCTGGGCTCAGTATGTGGATGATACTTTCGTCGTAATCGAGCGGGATCAGGTGCTGACATTTAAGGAACGTCTAAATGCCGTCTCCTCGGACCTTCAATTTAAGATGGAGGAAGAAGAAAACAACCAGCTAGCCTTCCTGGATGTCCTTTTGCCCCGCAAAGACGGGGTGGCCTAAAAACTAAAGTGTTCAGGAAAGCGACCGACACAATACAAGTCCTGAACTTCAACAGTAAACAACCGATTAGTCACAAACACAGCTGCGTAATAGTACTATATCGGTGGATAGAGACGCATTGCAGCGAAGTGGAAGACGAAGTTGCTGAATTACAATATATTCGACGGGTACTGAGAGTGAATGGTTACCTGCGACTTTTGTAAACCGGCTTATATGCAGTCGAGAGGAAAAACCAAATGCAACTGGCCCAAAAGTTAGGTGAGCTTTTCCGTGAGTGAACTATTTATTGGAAGCAGTCAGTCACCTTCTCATCCCATTTGGAGTTGGAGTTGCGCACAGACCGAAGCGAACATCAGATGCAGAGTCATGAGACCGAACGATCCACTGCCATGGCAGGAAACAGCTGGAATCGTTTACCGGATCTGATGCATTTGTGGGCAAAGCAACTGCGTCGGAGAAACCAAGAGATTACTCCAGACGTGAATGGCCGAGCACGCAGTCGCAGTGAGAAAGAAATATGCCAACTTCCAGGTTGCAGCTCGCTCGACGGAACACGGCCATATTTTTTAGTTTAACGAGGCCGAAAACCTCGCAAGCGGTGACAACCGCGTGAGCCGCGAGCTGCTCGAGTCATGGTCCTCAGGCCCACAGTCAATCAACAAGCGCAGCAAATTGCCGTTCCCATACTCCGTACTGGCACATTATCTGAGCAGGAGAATCAGTCGCGTGGGAGGGCCGGTCTCAGCACCAACTCCGACGACAGCGAACATAATAGCCGCGCAATTATCGAGCCCGCATCCGACACGGACAACGAAATCGTGGCCATTAATGACTCGAAAGCGACCTGCCAAGCCACCACCCCACCAATTACGACCCCCAGCGGTTCTTACAGAAGCTGCTCATTATAGTGCGCATGCGGGTGCCCGCCATTAACTCTAAATACGGCGATTTCTGTGCATGTCTCACACTATTCTAGAGTTATCTATGATGAAGGACTCTCGACAGAATCCGAAACGTCAAACAAATAAAAGTCCTATTCCAGCGATCGCATCTTCTACTTCTGAACTGCTTCCTGGGAGTTGCATATTCGCTTCTATCAACATTCATGTTGTGTACTTTCCTAAGAAGATACAAAAATGGGGCGTTATGCGACCGATTGTCTTCCAAAGATAATGTGCTGACCTAAAATCGAAGCTCATTCAAGCTAACACAGACGTCGGGCACTTCTAGTGATAAAAATTGAATGAAATAAAACATCAGTTGCGCTTAAATGCCATCCATTTAAGTTCACCGCTAATTTTCTTCGTTGGACAAGATACAGATTTTCCTGACGCTGGTTACTTCATCGTCAACATAAACAAATATTTTTAGGATCGGTGTACGCATATCTACTAATTAACAGATATATTCTCAATGGTCGAAAATATTCGAGGCCCAGGTACTTGAATAGAAGGCGGAAGAACGTTCTCTGGGACCAGCGAATAAACAAGAAGATGCAATCCAAAGAGGAGAGTAATTACATCATTACGCAGGTATAGTGTTGCAGACGTTTTGAGAGTTTGGTCGACTCCCAATTGGTTCAGCATTTAGTGCATTATGCTCTTGGGTCCATCAAAGTCTCGTTTTATAAGGTGAATTTCAAAGGTTTCTTATAGGTGACTCCGTTTACAGTTAGTTGCTAGTCAAGACAGTTGTAAAGCAAGTACATTTACGCTTAAATTCACGTAATCCTTAAGAATAAATTTTCCAGTGGCAAAGAGGATTCAGAAATAAGATCGAGTTAGCCCAGATGGGAGTTCCGGGGTGCTGTTTCTAAAATAAGAAGGAACTCACCAGAATAGAGTAATGGTGTTATGAGCCTCTCGTACTAATTTTTAGGCTCCTCATTGATCAAAACATTCTTGCGGAAAATCTACGAAAGGGCGAAATAATGACCGAGATAGTTGGCCTTGGGCTAATTAATGATTTTAGTACTTCGTCACGTCAGCCTTCTAATAGATTTTGTGGGCTAGGACGGCTTCATGAGGTATGCGTCAACACCTTATTGAAGAACGTTAGCTTCCCCTTCGGGTGAGTTCGTCGTTGGGCCCTGCCTTTTTTTGAACTCCGACGCGAGCGCCTTTTCCTAGCCCTTGTGTAGGTGATGACTCATCACTTTATTGGACCTAAAAAGATCAAAGTTGCCAAAATTCTCATCAGGGAATACAGTAGGGCATTTGGCGAAAATATGTAATTTTTCAATAAATTCTCATCGGGCCACTACAATGACGTGAGGAACGGACTCAAAGGTAAACATGCGCTCAATTGCATTCGTCATTGTATGCAAATGAGCCATGCTAATAGAGAGGGAGGTTGAGGGCTGATAAAAGGCGGCTGGTTAAGCGGAAATTAGGATTTATTGATTCGACCCAGGAGGGGAGGGGGCGAGAGAGCCAGAAAGAGCAGAAAAGTACATACGGCTAAGTGATTGTTGGCCATGCCAAGCGCGGAGCTTGCAGGAAGTTCTTTTGCGCGCACACGGCCGGCCTTCCTAACCTGATAGCGGTTGCTTCTGCTGTTGTTAGCAGACGCCGACCTAGGGACTTGAGGTAGTTTGGTGGGACCTTGTAAATCCCCGGGGTCCACACGACGTCCGGAACCAAAAAGGTGCGCGAGAATAATCGTGTTTATGCTCTTGCCCTCACATTTCTCAAACATGTCAGGAGGTATTCCCTTATTCTTTTGAAAAGGCTTTGACTCGTGTGACCAATACTACTTCTTCCACAGGAGCAATCAAAGGAGTAGATGCACATGGAGGTGGTCTGAGCTGGTAACCTATCCTTACCTTCCACGTGCAATACGGATTGATTGAGACGAATGCCTGAGCTCTCACTGCTGGGAAGGTTCATCACACGGTTTGGTCAAGTATCACTTTGATAATACGAACGAAGATTCGATTTTCATGATGTAATTAAGTCGAAAAATCTAGTTCTCGTTTCTGTACCTTATGCTATTTTCCTTCCTTGCAATCAACGCAGACAAAATAGATAGAAAGCATTAAAACAATATTTGCATTATTAACCATTTTCAGCAACGTGCACTCACCTTTCAGACCTGCACAAGCTGAGATTCTAACCAGGACACTGAATTAATTGTGCAACAAGCCAGAAGATCTACCCTGGATCTCGGACTTTTTGCTTTCTGGCTAAGCATTTATCCTGCAAATACTTAAATGCACAATCAGCTGGGAGAGGAAAATTACACGGAAATTCTTCGTTCCCAGAGAACGAAAAGGTAAGGCACGGTTATAAGCAACCCTTTCGCAATTTTACAGGCAACCTTGTGTTGAATTCTAGCAGGAGTTATGGCTTACAATTGCTGACGAACGCTCACCCATCTATGACGGAACCTACTCGTTTCGTTCTTCCTTGGGGCTGACTCGTGAGCTCCGCTGGCAGCCACACCGTTCGATATGCGGTCTTATGTCCGATAGGGCTGCGTCTTGTCACCCATTCTGTTTAACTACGCTATTGACTGGATGCTCGGGAAGGCCCTACATTAAAAGGACGATGGTGAGCTGAGAAGAAGAAGACTCGATCGCTGGGACAATAAGTTTATTCGCCTGACGTT